>WBNH01007595.1:0-71415 GCA_013401255.1 Urocolius indicus
GATTCTGTGATTCTGTGAATTCTACACCTCTGCACAAATATTGGACTAAAGTTCTGCTATACCAACAAGATACTTTCTACCACCCCTCAATGGGGTAAAACAGAAGTTTGACTGCAATACTGAATACCTTTTCTGCTAGCAGAATCCTCCAAAACTTAGTTCAGACTGTAGTGAAGACATAGATAAAATTCAATACTCAGCCAAATCCAGCCTTAAAACCAGCAAATATTATGTGCGTAAAAAAGCATTCTTGCCTTTGATCTGGTCTGAATCGTGCATCTGTTGCAGGAAGAAGGTCTTTCAGTAAAGGATCTAATTCATTGAGCTCAATAGCAAATCTTGTGAAGCCATAATAACGTTCATAATTGGTTGGCATGGAGCCTATATGAATATGCATGAGAAAAAAAAGGCTTTTTAAACTATTAGTCTACATATGCACTAGACATTTATTTATTAAATTATAACAGCAAAAATACTCACATATTTTACTCTTACATACAGTTTAAAAGCATCACAATCTATTCTCTAGGTGTGATGACATTGACTAAATATTAATTTCAACTGCTTATCCTGCAAATATTGTAATTACATGTTAATGATTCACAACTTCTATGCTATTCCATAGTTTTTTCAAGATTTTCAAGTTAAACAGTTTCCTGTTTCCCAGAAAGTAGTAGCTAATCTTAACTGATCTTCACAGTTAATTTTGGAACATAACGCTTGCTCACAGACTGACTGGGCACTATCCAATACCTTCGGCACTAACAGCAGTCAGAGTAGACATTGCAGACAGTAGGGTGGCAAAGTTGGATTCAAAATATTACCAATAACAGTGTAGAGTTCAAAAGACTAATCATAATGACAAACCCTGGATAATCATTCTGCATGTATGAAAGGTACTATAGGTGCAAATGATGTCCAATTCAATCTCAGTGTGTCTAAGCAAGCAGTAATGAAATCACAGGAGCTCACCCTCTCTGATCCAGGATCCCAGATTATTTGACCAGGAGTCAGAGACACAGAAGACTATGCCCTGTAAGAACGTTTCCTGCCGGAGTGTATTACAAGCTTCTTACCTGGCCTCCATATGCATTTGGCTGAAGGTGCAACCCCACAGTATAGGCCTTCATGCCACTTTCCAAAAAGACGATGAACCACCTTCCCTTCTTGATCCATCACAACTCCTTGCACCTCATTTACATTTGAATTCCAGTAGTTCACCTGCAAGTTTAACAAAGAATTACTAGTTCACATTGTTTTTCCCATCACTCATTATGCCAATACAGATACTGCAAGAATCTTAATATGTAGCACTGATTGTCCAAATTTTGTCTTCGAACAGCAGACCTGGAACAAAGAGTATCAGAATTCAAAATTAAGATGATCTGAACATCAAAGAATTTTGTAAATGAGAAACACTGAATAATTTGATATGTGCTTTTAGTAAAAAGGTAATTAAATTATCTGCATATTTGGGAAGTATATTGTTGTTCTTTAACCCAAATCCCACATAATTAAGCAAAAATGATACTTGGAAAATTGCAAGATCAGAGACAGCTAACTCTCTTCTTTCTATATGAAGAAATACTGAATATACCTGCATATGAAAGGAAATCCTTTGATGGCTGCAGCACACTGCTGTTTGCAGCAGGGAAGATGTTCAGCCAGTATTAGTTGGTATTTGTTGCTCTCTGTTTCTCTTCTCTTATTTTTCTTAGACACATTTATTTCTTACACCTTCAACTACTGAGCCAGTTGTCCATTCTCAGAACATCCATCAAAACATAAATTTCAGATTTATGGTAACACATCACTAACACTGAAATGGTACCAATATAATTTGTTGCAATGTAAAGATAAACTTATTTTTAGGGAAAATAATTGATAGTAACATAGCTAAACGGTGATGTTTTTATATGTTTCTGGCCTGGATATTAAAATACTATGAAGCAAAGTAGCATTATTTAATCTAAAGAGATAAAATAGTGACTGCCAATTCCTAGTAAAGGCAGAAGTAAAATGAATGCTACATTAACTTTGCATTTTCATTGGGGTAGCAGAAAAGAAATTTTGACATTTCATTTTTAACCTAAAACCAACAATAGTAGAGCACACACCTACACAGCAATGCAACATGCTGATACTAAATGTTCAATGGAAAAGAGTCATACTTCTTGACATACTTCTTCTCCTTTAAGAATTTCTATATTTACAAATGTTGATAAGACAAAAGATGGAATGTGGATTTCAGGGACACTGAAAAAATAGCTTGATGTATGCTTAAAATTAGCAATTTTATGAATATATTACATGTATTAGAATCCATATATTACCTTGACAAATGTGAGTTTACATATACAAACACTGCTTTTTGTGTTTCTGATAGTTATCTCTCCATAGTGTTCTATCCACCTTCTTCCACTAAGAATATTATGTATGCAAGTAGTGACCTTGTTCCAGACATAGTAGTCTCCATACCTAGAAAAAAATGAACAAGTAGTTGGTAAGATATATTAATAATTCTTATTATGGACAAAAAAAAAGCAAAACATAGCTCCATTATCATAAATACAAGACCATATTTCTCAAAACATTTGGAAACGGTACTTTACTTTAAAAAAGCACTGTTTCTGGGTACATTATTAATCCTCCATAGAGAAGTTCACCTAAACGGTAGTAAAAGAGAACTTTAGAATGCTGCTGTGAACCACAATTCAAGACATTATAAACTACTGCAACCTTGCACAGCATATTCACTGTCCTCAGGCCATTAAGTGCTTTATCCATAATTCCTTTAGGAGTTGGACAGTCACCCAAAGATAAACATAAGGCTGAATTTAGGCTATAAGCAGACAATGTAATAGTAATTCCATTGCAATTAAATTAGAAATATAACAAAATAAATATGGAAAGGAGTAAACAAGAAAAGAGTAGGAAGCAGGAGCTCACTGGCACATCATCCCTTTCTGTCTGTAATAAGTACTCAAGTGTCAGACCATCTCTATTGTCAAACAAGGGAATGGGAGAATAACACTGCAGAAAGCACATTCTCCTTCTTGCTGAGGGACAAGCATAAAGACAGCAAAAAAAAGTGCTTCTGAGTGCATTTACTTCAATTTCATTAGATTAATAAAGAGGTGGAGCAATGCCATACTGTTAAGAGACAGAAAAAAAAAAGGCTGGTTACAATGCACAGGAGCAGGAGTAGTACTACAAAACCAGAAGACATGTTTAAAGTATCCTCTCCTTGTATATTCTCAGGATTTCGAACTTGCAACTTGTCTTACCTGTGGTGAAACTTCTTCTCAGTGCTCAGTTAACATGTCATGAACATGTTTTCTTATATTTACATTTTGAAATTGACCTTTCATTGTTACTAGTGGTTGATCTGAGAGAATACTTAGCACTATTGAGAGCCTTAGTAAGGACAGTAGTAACTGCTGGTAGTCCTAAATTGCAGCCTTGTACTAAACAGTTGATCACTACTGTATGTGTAAAACTTGGGTTCTCTCTCTTAAAATGTTTCTGTCTCTCCCTATCACTTTCTAGACTGCATATTTTTCCTTCAGAAACCCAAATGGATCTTCAGTACCCCCACCTATACATTAAGAAAACATCTGAACTAGGCACTAACTCTCACCACTACGATTCATGTGATGTCTGCATATACTTCTCTCAATCAATTTACAAGGCAGCACAGGTTAGATTGCAGCAAAGACTGAAAACAAAAGGAAATAGGACAGTAGCTTACTTCGGAAGTGTCACATTCAAGGTTCCAACTGGTAGAATTTCCATTGATTTCCCCCAGAATTTGTTTTTCCACCTGATATCTGAATATAATAGTGAAAGGTTTACAAAACTGGACCAAAGTCTCCTACTTGTAGTGATCTGCATGGCACATGAGAGAATCTATGCTAGAACATCCAGTTTAAAACAAGGCAGTATGAGAATACAGGAAAAAAAAACCCCACAAAAAATTCTAAAAAAAATAATACTAAGTCATAAAAACTAAAAATAAGTTGAATTTTCTCCTAGGAGTCATGCCTGTGCTACATTATTGTCAAATTTTTCATGAAAACAATCAATACAGATTAAATGCATATGCCAGTAGACACACAGAAAGAAAGAACTGCTTGTTCAACAGTGTAAACAGAACTGCTTGTGCTTGTAAGAAATAATTTTCTTGGTGAAACACTTTTTAAGCAGAAAAGTATAAACAAGACTGCAACGGAAGACAAGGGAAATTGTTAACACCTCTGCTCACTCTTAAGAATGAGACTTGGGAATGAAGTAATCCAAAGCACCAGCTTGTAATATGTTACTACAAAAATAATAAGTCTAGAAATTCTGTAAAGTTCCAAATGCAATGCTCAGCTTGTACAGACAGAGTTTGTGCTTGCTAATACAGAAGAGTTTATGGTTTTGAATTAAAAAAAGTATACCTTGCCAAAACACAAAGTTCTTTGATTCACAGTGACAGGCTGAAATAGGAGGATGATGGCTAACCTGGAAAATAGTTTGGCTTAGTTAAAAAAATTCATTTTCATTTCTAATACAATTCAATTGTTACTCTAATACAAAAACACTAAGTAGCTCACATTATTTATTAGCTTATGAAAGCAAACACAACCTTTTTTGTTAAACAAAGTTGGTACCTAATATGTTATATACTTGAATCACTACTTGTGATTACTATAAAAAGATATACCTTCTAGCAGTCAACAAAAGTTCACCCGTACCATCCACCTTTCTTTACTACTAAGAGGGCAAACCATTTTCACTAGAGAAAAAAAATCCAACAAGATTATTCTATAAAACAAAGAAACCAAATCTAAACAGGAGTGTCCACTTAGAAAGAAGCTTTACCTGCTCTGAGAAAAATCGAAATCCTTTGTCTTCTCTAATACATTCGTAAGTTTCACCAAGCACTGGGTTAAATGGCTTGCTTCCTGCTCTAAAGTAGGTAGAGGCATAGCCTGAAGCTGCAAAAGCAGCTATGAGAACCTGTGAAAATACAGACAAGAACTTTAAGCAGAGACTGTCATGTACATGGCATCACACAACTCACTCTGAGTGAAATCTAGATTAATAAAACACATCTTAGAGAATACACATCCCAGTCAGAACCAGTATATACTGTACGTCTTTTGTGGATATCATTTTTTTCTTCATGGCCTCAGTCAGTTTCTTTCAGCAGTCCCCTAAAATAACAATCTGCACAAAATACTGTTTTTCTACTTTTGACCACTCTTATCACTAACGATTAAAACACAGACCCTGCTCTAGTGTATGCTCTTTGTGAACAAATATTATGATAACTTCTAATGATGAGATCATATACCATTTTCTTATGGGAATTATCTTTAGTGCCAAACATTAACAAGTCCCACTTAGGATTTCCTTAATGCAGTTATCTTCCATGCACGTGCAGCCTTGTCAGGACCCTTATCTACATGTACAATCAAAATTTAGTAATTCCTAAATCAGGCCTAGATGGGAGTAATAAGCTAAGTGACAGGTCACAGTAATTCAGATTACAGCTCCCTTTAGCAGAAAAGTACAGCAGGTATTCAGAAGTCCAATCAAAACCTCAGAAAGCAATACGGGGATAAAAATCACTCAGTTAAGGATAATCTGCTGACAGTAAGGTGAACCTTAACCAGGCACCCTTCTCCTACTGTTAGCAAGGACGTAACACTCGTAAGCATTTACACGGTTTGGTTTCTTCCCACTGTGTAATGGGTGCTCCACTGTCTATTAATTTCATATGATTCATAAATAAAGCATCAACAGAATTAATGCGCTCTTCATAGGCTTTTCTTCGATAGTAAAAACTTTCATTTTTCCAAATTTTCAATTAATTTAACTATAAGACACTACAGAGAAATGAGGGGGTTTACTAATCTTATGATATATGCAGTAATGAGAAGAAAAACATTTCCTCTGATTTCGGATGCTTATTTAAAATAACAAAGTCATGTTTTTTCAGACAACCATGAAGAAGCACATAACATATTCATAGCACTGATGCTTTGGTTATTTAGTGCTTCTGTTATGCAGTCCCACGTGCATCAGCTTGGGAGTGCAATTAGCATTTTTCACGGTGTTTGTCAAAAGTTTGGCTCGTATTTCCAGTATTGGACTAGATATCTGGAGCAGATAAGCTGATCAAATCCACGTTTCCAATGAAGCTTTCCAGTTGCACCATGACTTTTCCTTCCTGAAGCCTCCTGATAACTTTCAATACTCACCTTCCAAACTTTTCAACACAGGAGTCAATGTCTTACAGGCAAGCAGTCTGCTTTACTCAGCACAATCCTGTCTGGTCCTTACAGGATCTCCCTTTTGTGAGGAACATAATGACTCTTGTAGGAAAACAGCATGTGATGGGAAACAATTCAACCCCCTGTCCTAAGAGAGGTCCAGATTCTTCAGTGGCAAGGAAAAAATATCAGCATTTAGGACTCCTTGCTCTCTTGCAGACCACGTGAACATAGTTCACAGACCTGAGCATGTGGCTAAATGACAGCTGTAGGCAATCTCTCTTGTCCTAATATGTTCAGCAATAACACTGCTGACTTTCCCCTATCAGTGTTTTTTCTGAGGAAAAGGAGACGTGACAGATCAAAATGCCCCGAGAGCTGAACTTAGGCTGTTGGCTGTCATTTAAAATAAACAAGACATACTTATAAAGGAACCGAAGCCAGGTTCACCAGGAAAACTTTGTTTCAGTGTTTTGGATCTTCTCTATTAGAAATTGCCTAGTACGACATCCTATTAACACCTACATTGATTGTAAGCCGCCCTCAGACTTGATAAGCTCTTGGAGGCTGCTGTACTTGATCACCGAAAGTCAGGAAAGGATGCTGCACAGTTAGAAACTGCCAATGCCTACATAGTCAGTCCCAGGGAGTGAGATTAGTCTTCACATCAGTCAGTGATAATTGCAGGACTTGATTTGAAGTCAAGAAAAGTCCCTTAGCCTTGTTCAGATCAAACCTATCACCTGTAATTGTTCATAGTACTCATCTGACCCAGCAGGAGGTCTGATGTCTGTGAATAAGAAAAGCAAAAGAAGACCCTACACAGACTTCCACTCAACATCTCCCTCTTTAAAACAGACATAAGAAGTGATGCACTAAATTTATTACCATGCGTTCATAAGGATCATCTGTTTCAGCAGCCTTGTCCAAGAGTTCACTGTACTCGAGCTCTTCACAAAGATGTTGCAAGGTATTCAGAGGTTCATTTAGCTCAACTGGCATGGATACTTTAGAAAGATCTTTGCCAATGTTATTTCTCAAAATATTCCACAGATTGATGTTACTGGTGTCAGGGCTGGGAGCTGGGAGACAAGTTCTCCGTCCATTCCTGAAGGCACCTCCTGTTAGCTCACCATTAAGAACTGAGAAGGAAAAAAACTATTACCATAAAGATTAAGAAAACCAGACTTATCCATTGAACCAAATCACTGCCAAAACAAGTAAGTCCAACTTCACTGATTTCAGTTGAGTTGGTCTTGTACAGACATGCAGAAAATCTGGTACATGAACATAACCAAATTTTCCCAAATTTTCCCAAATTTCCCAACAAAATTTCCCTAATTTTAAAACATAGCAGTATACTTTGCCGAGAAATGTTGTCTGCAACACTCGTGTTGTCCTCAGATATATTATCACTCACATCACTGATATAAGATTCATCATCAGAAGCCTAAAACATAAACAAAATTTCGATTCAAAGACATATAAAATATACTGAAAAATTAGACAAAATTAATTAATTGAAACATAAATATTCAAAGGAATCACGTATACTCAATTAGAGCTTTTGATTAAGTCAACAGCACGCTTCAATCAGCCCATACTGCCAAAGTACTAAATGTGTCAAAAAAATGCTATGCTCTCCTTTCTCAATCCCTTATAATGAAGCCAAATACAGGCATTAAATTTGCAAAAAGGTGACTTCAAATGACATCAGAGAAGAACCAAAAATTAAGAATGTAATTTGCTGTGGATGGGAGGTGAGAAGAGATAGTCAGATATGTGTTCTTTATAAAGAGGAGACAAACCACAAAACGTAGCTTTTGTTTCAGAAAAAAAAACCCAAATCTATAAACATCGATATATCATTTTGCAGGCAAGCACTAAAACAGTGTTAAGATATTTTTAAGAGGTTTTTAAAATAAAAAACATATTCTTTTCAGAAATATTACTTTCAAAATATTTTACAGTATTTATTTGGTGACAAAGTATTTATTAGAATACCTATACAATTTGGGGGTGATGTTACAAAGTTTCCATTTTGTTTATATCATCCAGACATGCCAATTTTCCATGCTGATCTAGACAATTTGGAAAATTAAGATTACATATACTTTACATCTGCCAGAAGCAGTAAGATAAAGAATTATTCCATTCCTTAGATGGACAACTCTAGCCATAGTTGTGCTAACTGCTGGCACATGAGAAATCCTCGTCAAAGAGAAAATATGGTAGCATACTCTTATTTCCTCTTACAGAAGCACTGTGGCAGACCGTAGCACTGATATGGCTTTGTAAAAAGATATGTTAAAAAAAAAATACATTTCAAAAAGTGAAGAATTTATTCAGAATAGCACAAGAAAGCTGAGGACGGCAACATGAACTCAGGAGCCTGAACTATATCTGACTGCTTCCACTTCGATCTTGAGCGAGTCAGTTTTTCACGCTTTTGTCTGCTTCTCCAATTACAAAGAATAACTTTATATGTATACTAGAAGACTTTTTTATATCTATTTTAAAAGCTAAATTAGTTGATTACACAGTCAGACATAATTGCTTGTGTCTATGCCACCCTTACCTGAAACTGCCATAGACTAGCAAGGACATACACTGCACATAAGCTAGCAATACACAATTTTCAACTTAGTTTTACACTTCAGGGAACTTCGGCATCCCATCACAAGGGAATTCCAGGTTCATTTATCTTCACCTTACACATTCTGATACCCTTTTATTCTAAATATTATTATTAAAAACAAACAAACCAGCATTCACTAGTGGTAGCCGTAGCTAAATCTGTCCAACAGCAAAATTGCAGCATGCTGACATAGCCTACCTCATTTTCTGATGAGCTGGCAGACAGAAGCACTTCCTGTGCGTCAAAGAACTCTGAAACAGATTCAGACATAGAGAGCCTGCTCTCATTAGAAACTTGCTGAGACAATGGCAAACTGACATGAATTTGTTCACCTGTCTGTAAATAAAGCACAGGATAACGTATTATAGTATTATTTCTAATATGAAAGAAATATGAAAGGGCTTTGTGGGTACCTAACAGATGAGACTTTGACAATTACAAAACAGCATTTTTGAGCACAGGGTTACATGTCTTCATTTAAAGCCTGCTCAGCATTAACTGCTAAGTTTTGCCAGTGTGAATAATCACAGAGCTAGTTCTGTAATCAGAAGAACAATTTTGTGGACCACAGCTGGTTTGTGTCAGACAAGTTCAACCATGAAATTCAGATGAAGACACCTGGTCATAACAAATTACATCACTGGGAGATAGCCTGATTTGCTTCTAATCAAAACTCAAATATAGAGCTTTCTAAGGTCCGGGAACTATAAGTTATTTTTTAAAATAAATGTGCTTGTGAATCAGTTTAGTAACAAATGTCTGATGTTTTAATATTCACGAGGATGGCTATAATTGCATATTTATCTACTTCTACTCCATGTTTGGACTCCAAATCCCATTTGAATTACATCATTAACACTAACTCCATGTTACTAAAGAGAATGGACTCGCTATGGTTTAACAGCAAAGGCAAGGGTTCAAAACTGTCACGTGTGTATCACTAGGGAAGCAAGCTAATTTAAATACTAAAACACATTTTCCTCTTCCTGCTATTCGTGGGAGGAACACCAGATTTCAATATGTTACCCTAGGGGCTATTCCTTTAAGAAAGGGGGGGAAAAAAATTAAGATTCTCTCCCTCTACCACACCACCAAAAGTGCTGGTGCTGTGGAGGGAAACAGGCTCTGACTTAATCCCTTCATTTATACAGCATGTTGCTTCTGAGAGATAATACAGATGAAACTACTGAAGCCCTCTAAACACTGTTAAGACTTCAGATTGCAGCTCCATCTCCATTAATCTTACTACACAAGCTCTGCAAATGGTTTTGTTAACATCTTAATCTTGTAGAATTATTCTATATAGTTGTCTCAAAATACAACAACAACAAAAAATCGTAAGTCAAGAGGTAAAAACCCTTTCCTTTTTCACTGGGCTTATAAAGTTGTAGATGGTTTATGATGTTTGAAGAATTCTAATGGAAACAGAAGCTCATGACACTGTTATCTTTACAGGAAGTTATTAAAATTCTAGGGTTTTGTATAAACTAGAGGGATTTGAAAAATACACATGCCCCTACTTGAGAAAGATGCTCACACAGGCTTTATCTACACACTGCAAGATTATATATATAAAACAATCAAGAGAAGAAGTTAATAAAAGATCTGAGGACCTCTTTGAAAAACTCCTTCAGTCAGACACACACCAAAGTAACGATGTACATATGAAAAAAGAAACAGCTAGCCAACAAAAAGGACAAAATGGAAGAGATGGTCATTGATCAGAACTGCAGATTGCTGTGGCACAGTTTTACCTCTATCTTCTGTTGCTAGTCTCCAACATGCTGGACTTTTGGAAAAATCATTTGAACATTTTCAAAGAGCAAATAAAGACAAGTAATTGAAAACATATTTTCACCTTCCTTTATTGTTGGAAGAAATAATTATGAGACAAGATTATGTTAAACTGGAATGGCATATACGTAGACAAAAATTAGTGGAAATCACAAATGCAAAATATTTTGGGAAAATGCAAGCAGAATGGCTTTCAAAGTGACCACATGAAGTAAATTACAGCTCGCAAATTTAGATTTGTCTTTCTCATGAGAGAAGTTGACTTTTTATTAATACAAATGTTCAGCAATCTGCTGACTGAAGAAAACAAAATAAGAAAGACTTGCTGTGGCAAACATGGGATTAGCATAGTGCTTGGTTCATAGACTGAACCTTTTGATTTCAGCAGTGTCACTCAGAATACTAATCATCAGGTCTTTTAATCAGGATCAGGCCATTAAATACTAAATCGTTCTGTTGATTTGGCAAGAAACCAAGATACAGTATTGGTTAACTACTGTGTGTTACATTCAAATACAGTAAAACCTCACTAATTCCCACAGCCAAAAATCAACATTCCAAAACCGGAGCCTTTCCCTGTTCCTCTGCAGAGACCAAGATGAGTTCTTTCATGAGATCTAACACATGCAAAATAAAAGACAGAAGTTTTATTTATGTAGGGAAAAAAATAATCTGACTTCTTTTATAAAAGAACATTTGCCAATCTGAAAAAAGGTCTGTAATTTGCCAGGTGTGTTTCAGTTATTAGTGAGAATTAGCAAGGTTTGATTGCACTCTAAATCCATTAAAGGCCAAAGTCTTACCTCATCAGGACTAGGGATAATATTTACACTGACAACCTGATCACAAATAACAGATTCTGAATGTATTCTGTTCAAGCGACTCCTTAGTTCAGCATTCTGGTTGAGAGCCTTAAAATAAAAATTGCACATTTCATTTAAAATTAAAAAGTAAGTGTTAAACAGGAAAGAAAAAAAAAAAAAAAGCTGCTTCTTAGCAGCAATAACCTAAGAAATCACAGAACCTCCTTTCTTCCATTTTTAGAGATACCAATTTTGAGATCCTCTGTGACGTGACTAAATCTTTCAGTTAGATTGCCTTCAGGAGGCAGGGGATAGATATTGTCCCACAATGTAACAGTGCCATTCTACAATAATTCTTCAGGTAGTTCTTTGGCAGTTATAATGGTAGGTTACATACATTATGAAAATGGGAAGGGAATGCAGCAAGAAAGAATGAAACTGCAGAACAACATGGGAAGTACCCACAACATTCTCAAAGAGGCAATTCTTGGTTACAACTATGCAGCCCTTTGTTTCACTTTGAGCTTGCAAAAGGAAATTGCTTCATTTCCAGCAAAAACAACATAATTGATAATATCATCTTGTGTTTGCCCATCCAAATCAATTTGATATATTTGCATTTGTGTACTGATTTCAAACTACAGATTCAGTAGAGTGTCACAAATACCAACAGAATCCAACTGGTGTCTGGCATGTGCTAATTTTTCTCCTCTTTTAAAGCTCAACCTAGATTATAAATTTGGGTTCAAATATGTATATTATCTGTTATCTAAAAAGACTCTGGTGCAAAATCTTGAAATCCAGAAAAAGGTGCATGTTACATATTTAGAACATGAACATATTTTAACATATCCCCAGGACTGAGAATTATAAAAAAGGACAACAAACAGACATACTGTTTTGGTAGAAAATTACTACTATAAAAGTGTAAGAGTCTTCTTCTGCCTCTCTCTAGTGCAGACTCAGGAATAGACTGCATGAATATACAAAGTAGAACCAAAGGAAAGTAAGTTATCACAAACTGTCACTAAACTGCCTACATTACTCCATTTTGTCACCTTCTGAAATGGTCTGTGCATGTTCACTGTTGCCATCTACCAGGAAGTGAAGATGATTACTAACAGAAGCCCAGCAGTAGCTTCTTAAACTCCTCAAAATCTAGTCATGAGACTGATCAAACCTGGCTGTCTGACTAAGGTAGAATTTCCACTTATTACCCATTGAGATTATGGACTAATTTGTGACAGTGACTCACAGACTGACATGGAGGCCAGGAACAAGATGAAAGCATGATCATTTCTTTCATTGCTTTCAAGTTGCTAATCAGTCTCCATAGATGTTAGTTGAATTTGTTTAACCAGAAATAGTTACCCTTAACTCTTGTCTTTATCCCTTCTTTATTACAACATACAGTAATCAATCTACATAACATGATTTGCATCTGTATCTATAGAAACATCATGCATCAATTTTAATCTCATAGCAGAAACCTCCAACCCAGTAACAATAACAGTATATGAAATTATATACACATTTTTGTGAAATGTAAACCTCTGTTCACATTTCTTGCAGTGCAGTACACCAATCCACTCTTCAGAATAAAAGCCTTTATTTTTCCTTGCCAATTACTTAAAATTTTTGAGCTACTTTGCAAACTGTCACTACCTGTTCTTCCCCACTAAAACCAATGATAATTTTTTTCTTTTGGCTTAAGTGGGAGAGATGCTGGACAGTAACAGGTGTGTATCTGAAAATGCAATTTACTCATGTTTATCCTGTCACTCACGATTCCTTTTGCAATTAGAGGCATGGACATATGAAACATATCTGAAAATAGACAAAATTTTAAACTTCATTAAGGTAACTAGGCTATCTCATTGGCTATGCTGGAAATAGTTCCAGGAAAGAGATCTAACACTTGTATATAAACATTTGATCCTTTTTCTTTAATTTGGAAAATCATAACACATATGTGCTTACACGAACAAATCATATCCTTCATCGCCACATACTCAAGAACTTAGCTTTTTCCTGGCTCCACCTGCCCCAGGAAATGGCCAAAATACAAATGAAATAGTGCATCCAGCAAGCTAGATGTGCTTAAAATCAAGAACATACCTGAGAGAGGGACTGTCTGAGGTGTGTTATTTGAGCATTGTGGCCTGTAAGATCCTGCTCTGAAACAATCTGCTTAAGCTTCTCCTTCTCTATTGCTATGCTGTTAAAGGCAGACTTCAAAAGAGAATGCACTAAGTAAAAAGAAAAAAAGAAAACAAGTGTTTTCTCAGCTAAAGAATTGCACATTAACATATAATCCAATATTCCAGCAATAGAGACAGAGTAGATTTCCATCCCAAAATTCTGGAAGTTTGAAATAAGGATCTGAACTTCATGTCATCTATAACAAATTAAGTACAAAGACTTACAGCATAAGTCTTAAGGTTGTAATGTGCATACTGTACGTTCACAGATACATCAGCTCATCAGCTGAGCATATTGTTGGTGCTGAACACGTGTAAAGGTACATATTTGGAAAACCTGTGTGCAAAGTGTCGCCCTTTCTCCCTGGTTGGTTTGCTTTCTTTTCAGAGTAACACAAGAATCTGTTCTGGTAAGACTCAATATTGCACTAATAAACTAAGGTTACTTGGTTTTTAAGCAGGTTTTTGGGATTTTTTTTTTTTCAAATATCAGTCTCACACGTTTCCCATGTTTGTTACATAACAGATAGCAAATTGGTAACAAACCACATTTTTTTAAAAACTGTTTTTCAGTCTGTAGGACCATGCATTTATTTGCAATAAAATGGCATTTCTGAAGTACATCATAGTAATTAATTGTTCTTGTGTTGTTTCCACTGATTTATAAAAAATATTACACAAACATGAATTGCACATTATATGTAGCGGTGACATTCTCATTCATCTTTGGGGAGAAATAAAGCATTTTACTCGGAACCAAAATGTTTTCAATTCAGCCACGTGTTTATAAGATGTAGAAAGTCATTCAGAAGTCTTTAGAAAAAGAGACAGTTTCTCTATCTCTGAATTCATTACATCCATGGAATATGTAAGAAGGACAATGTATTTCTTTTTTACGTAAGTCAACCAACCAGATAAAAATTCTTAGACAATATCATCTAATTCAGACGAATGCCCTGGCCATAACTAAGGGAAGGCAAGGAAGAAACACAACAGAAGAGCACAATAAAGGAAAAGCTCAACGTTTCCAGTTACCTTTTTGTGCCATCAAGCAGAATTCTTCTTGAAGCTTCATGTACTCGGTAGAGCATTCCAGAGGGTCCGTTACATGGCTTGGAGGAGTCTGAAACTCAATGTCTGCACAAAGGTTGGGATTGGATGAATGCAGTCGAACAGGTGACATTGTAGCACTGAAAGGGACCTACAGCAAGAAACAGTGAAGAAATATTGTATAAGGTGCAACAAACTCTTTGACTCCTTTGAAGCAAAATACAAACTTCTTCTGAAAACAAAAGACTTGGCTCCCAATATGAAGAATGTGGTAGGACTGAACATGTATCATTTTACTCTCCTAAATCTCAGCACAGCTGGTGCACAATCCCCTTGAAATTTTTCACTGAAACTGACAAAAGAAGGTCTAATCACATAGCTAACAGCTAACAATGGAGCACTTCAATTCTAACATTTGCAAAAAAACGGACCATTTCCTAATCCTGATGACTGGAAAATTGAACCATGACACATGCTGCTTTACATTTGGAATATTTGAGACCACATGTGGTACAACTCTTGTTACTATACCAACATTTGAAGTACACAAGTTCTTCCACAGATCTAGAAACAGAATATAATACTATCAAATACATCATGGAAGTTTTTCAAAACTGGTGGTAAATCTTTAGTTGAAACTCACATGTACTGGCAACTATGAAGGCAGAAAAAACATGTAGTCTTACTATACTAAACAAATTTCTTACTAAACAAACAACAGTGTAAAAACCCCTAAAACTTTATCTGATTTTCATTTAAAGTACATGAATCACTAATGCGTGCAAAGAGATACGGTTTAGTAAGATGGAGCAAATAATTTAGTTTATTACCATTTCCACTTCTCTTTCTACTACACTTTTCATGTACACAAATAAAAATATTCATGTAAATCCTTATAAGTTATATAGCTATGTATCACGTGTACTGAACTACATATGCAGCGTATGGCTACTGTTATATATGTGGCATGTGTGTGTGTGAGCATATGTTGCATTTTATTTTACCATTTACACAATTTGAACAATTCTTTTCAAATTTAAATGCAAAGGTGTGCAGAACTACATTTTGCTACTTGAACATTCAGCACTATTATACACACTGAGTGCATTATATCTAATTTATTTAATTACATTGATCAAATGTCTAAATCCAGATTTTTCACACTGCAGCTCAATTTAATTATTCAAATATGGAAAATGAGGACAAAATATAAAATACGTCTTCTGAAGCATGATAAAGAACAGCAGATAACATAAAAAGTCATATTACTAATATTTTTTTTTTTATCAATAGACAGGTTCTGTGCTACCCTGATTAGATCCAGGAATGGTTTTATCAATACACTCCCGTAAAAGCTGTCATCAATATGATTTAGTTCACTGATTCCTAACTGAAATCCTCAAAATCCCATTGGATCTATTCATCACACTTCATTTCATTCATGAGCATATCCTGCAAAATACCATTTTCTGTCCTGTCCTCCCTCAGTTTCCCAATACATATATTACATAATAGCTCTATGGCACCTATCCAGTAGAAACTTTATTCTCTTCTCTCATTTACTTTGAGTTCCAGCTGGATTAACAAAGTAGGTATTTTTTATTAGACCTCATGTTAGTCTCATATTGAGAAGACTTCATTAACAGGAGATGCAGAATAAATTCCTTCCATTCCTACTGGCTATTTACCCCACTATCTTCTTTGCAAGTACCAGACTGCTTCTGAACAGCCCAACAAAACTAGGTTGAGTAATACTAGTAAATGTAGGTTAATTTGAAATTTCCTTTAAAAAAATCTATTCACTTCTTAAACTAGAGAGCAGGTTCTCAGAACTTTCTTACTGTGAGCACGGCAAAGTTTCAGTTGCTCCAGGTGGCTCCAAGGAGGCCAGTGTAGATTGCTACGATAGCTATACATGCAGGGAAGATGTACCCAAACCTCAAGCCCATTCAGAAAGCAGGAAAGAAAACTGATCTCAGCTATAATGCAGGGACTTAAGGGAGAGTCCTCACAGTTCCACATGTGTGTGGTGATGGAGCAGATTCCCCCAGCCCCACATAAGACTATCAGAGCTGCAGGCAGGCTGCCCACACATGGAGGGGGCCTTCAGTCACTTTGTGATGCACCTAGCTGAAGATATCTGATTTAGATTCATCATTTCTTCCTCATACCTCAGCTGACCAGGCTGTTTGGAAGAATAACATTTTACAGTATATCCTAGAAACAGCGTTTACATGTTCTACAAATACTGTCACATTGCTTGCAAGAAATACACATTCATTCACATGACAGACACAAGCAACTGCTTTGCTGACTACTTTAAACACAAGAACCAGAAACATTGAACTGTTGACTGACATGAACTCTTCTCATATGCATCTCCAGAAAAATTATCAAGTTACTTTCCATGACAGATGAAAACATTCATTGAATAAACTCTTCCATTCTCTTGAATCGGCAACAGTTCAAGAAACACTGCCAACATACTTCTCTTCCTCTTCTTTCCTTTCACTGCTGTGCTTTCCCCTCTGTATCCATGATGACTTGATTCTGACATTAGTACCAATTCTTTTTCTGTTGTTTTTGTTCTGGAGTTTTTAAAAAAATACTGAGCTTCTTGAGGCATCACTCTGGTTTCCTCCATACACACATTCTTCTAGACATGAGCTCAGATGTACCTTGTCCTTGCTTTTTGCTTTATGCCAGGGCATAACACCCACTCATCACCTTCTTTGTAATTATGTGTTCATGTAGGAACAGACTGTTCCTAGTGGAGTGGGTTATAAGGAAAACCTCCTCTTTCTTCCGTGGATTTAACTGATGAAATTCTGTATCACTCAGCTTGTACATACAGTTTCAGTGTCTGGGAGTACATTACTACATCAGCTAGGAAGAACAGGCCATTGCCACAACCACTGGCAACAGCTGCAGACTCATTTGGGTGCCTCTAGCTTTCCTTCCTCCTGCACTTCTTCCAGCACTTGCAAGACTTCCCTCAACAGGTCCTCACTTCAGCAATTCCCTGGACTCCTACTGCCTTTCAATCTATATCCAACTGTATTTGCTCCACTTCAGCACTCCCTGGTACAGCTCTTGCCAGTGCTGTTCAGCTACTGTTGAACTGAATGGTCAGAGCCTCCCACAGAGACTGCTCAGCCATGTGAGCTGAGAAGCAGGTTGATTTCTCTGCTAGGTGGGCAGATTGATAAGGGTAGAATTTCAATCAATTATTGAGCACAGCATTTGGCATCAACTGATTACAGGAGATTAAATTTAGATTAGTTTATGTGGGAACTGGAGAAACACTGATTTCTCTCACATGGTTTTCAGGAGGGCCCAACAGTAACTGAGTCTTGTGGTTCGGGAGCTCAAAGTACTCAGGCTTAAGCACAAGCTGTGTCTGATCTAGGGGATTTTAGCTATGGCCTGGAGCACCGGAATATGGAATACTTCAGCCTGGTGAAGACGTTCATTGCCTGGGCTGGGTAAGTGGTATGCATTTAAAGCTCACTTCAGTCTTTGCCTATGTAAAGTCTTCCCTAGGCAGCTGCTGTACTCATCAGTTGGTGGAATAGTACTAATGTCTGTATTGTGCATTCCTAGTAAACACTTTCCTGATAAAGCAGTGGCTGAAGATTTCCTTTTGATGCTAATTTGATTTCACAAAAAGCACTTCCTCCTCCCAATTCCCAGCTCCTGTGTTACCTTCATAGCTCCAGATTTTGCATCCAAGACTTAAGAGTATTAGTAAAACTAAAAAGAGACAGTAGAGGTAGTAATATGACTTTCTGGGATTATGGAATGTAAACAGAAAGTGTCTCAAACAAAAAGGGTAACCTCATAATATTTTTTAAAAATATATAATGTTATTATTCCATGGTTATTTGTAACAAATCTCTTTGGTTCTGCTGTCTTGCTTTAGATTGTCATGGGAATCTTTTAACAGAATTTGGTAATTCCTTCCCTTCTGTATAGTACACATCGGAGTTTGTCAAAGTTGTTCAAATAGTGCAGGGCTTGAGCCTAACCATTACTTGCACTTGCATAAAGGAGGAGGGATGTATACTGTGTAAACAAGCTCAGACCCACAGTTATGGAATTCATTTGTGTCTATCCTGTCCACTTCTGGGAAACACAGCTGAAAGTGGGTAGCACAGACACCTCCAAAAAGTGCAAGAAACATTTTTATAAGCTTATTACACGTTCAGGTTACACAACTTCCCATCTTTAGTTCTATCCCTTGTTTTTTAAATCCACTCACTGTTGTAGCCACTGCAGCTGCTAGTCTCTGCCGGCGTCGTGTTGTGCTGAATTGGCCCTTCGGTGCTGGCCCTTCCTGACAGTGAATGCAAGAAGGAAGTAGAAAAGAGAAGGGAAGGGGTGATGGGACATAGGAAGATGAAAGGTGATCAGAAAAGGGAGAGGGAGAGTCTTTAAGTGGATTTCAGTTTTGTCAACTCTTACGGCCTACACATTCTGAGGACACATCACATGTTTTCAGTTGTGTATGCTACAGACATTAAAATGCCAGATATTACACTAAAATTATGTACAAATGTGTTGGACTGCAGCACACTCACACTACCAAAAAAAATTCTATTAGCATTGCCATTCAGAGCCATAAAGCAATTATGGAATAAGAAAACAAAAAGGATGCTATGGCAAGGCAGAAAACACAAAAGTCAAACTCCTGGGGATTACCTGACCATCTAGAAGATGAATTCTCAAAGAGACCGCTGCACATTAGTGAAACTGCATGAACTGTGGTCACTGAAGATGCATGCATCTCAGTGCTAAAACTTTTCAGTGTGTAAGTTACAGTGAGCTTGCTTCTGCAAACTGTGCACAGCTATGGCATTTCTGTGTCCATCCTTGAACCTATTTTTTCATTTTCTCCTCACACCACTTTTTTGAGTTCTAACTGCTTCTCCTGTATATAACTGAAGTATTGGCTTCCAAAGGGATGCAAAACTCATGTAAAGCAGCACAAATGAAAACTGAGTACTCCAACATTTATTTCCTTTTCTGCATGTCTAGCTGTGGCCTCATCCCAATTAAATTCACTTTTATTTTGCTTTTAAGAAAATTCATCATGGTACTTCAAAGTAAATCAAGTAATTGTCTAATGCAGAGAAGCTCTACGCCTATCATGAAGTACTTCACTTAATGTCAAACAAAATGTAATTATTTTGAAGCCATCTTAAGATTTTAAACTAGAAAAGCCACCTTTCCATTTTCAATACCTTTACATTTTTTCCCACTACATTTTCACCTGTAGCCCCTTCAGTATTTTTAAATCTAAATCTATTTTTACCATTTTCTGAAAGCCGCCTGGGTGCCACACACAAAACAATTATACAGATTGAATACAGAGATAACGTAGTTCAATTATTAGCTGAAGTGTCTTGCTCCTGTAACATTCCCACTGGCAGCGTTGTAGCATCTGAGAACTGTGATGTCCCCACCCTCTGGCTGATAGTAGTTGGCAGTGCTACTGGCAATGGAAAAGCTGTCTAATGATCACAGTAAGAGAAATCTTGCTTTGTAATATTTTGTAGAATTCTCACATTAAAAAAACATGTACATAACCTCTAAAATATAGGGTACAAACTTCGTTAACAAAGCAGAGAACAAATCACAGGCATAAGGTGAAGCTCTTTGTGCTCTACAGAAGTGTGTGTATCATGTGAATAAGAGTCTGGAAAGTCACAAAAGTGAGGTGATAATCTGAGTTACAATACAAATAAACACTTGTTTAATGGAAAAGGCAATAAGCTGGTCTTTAGGCACGGCTCCGTTACTGAGCTGAAAGCCTCAACAGAGCACGCTGACATGTCAGGTTGCTCCATACTACATAATTCTCTATTAAACTACTCCCCCATAAAAAAAAACAAAACAAAACAAACAAAAAACCAAACAAACAAAAAAAAACCACTCCAATCAAACATTCACACACAAACAAAACCCCAAAGAAACAAAAAAAACGCACAAAAAAAAACCAAAGAAAAAGAACCCACAAAAAACCCAAACTTGGAACTTCCCATCTCAGATTTTGAGGGAAATTAAGTCATTAGTTTATTTTATTGCTTGTCAGTAATTTTTTTTTCTTCTTTTGAAGATCTTTAGACTTAGAATGACATACTGTTCTTTTACCGAAAGAGAAAAAAAAAAAACCCACCAGAAACAAACCCTCATTTTTTGTACAAAAGCATAATTTGTAAAATAAATTAATTTCAGGTCAATTAGCCTGTGGTTGCTGGCCATTATCATAAACCTCCTTCATAAGAGCAATCTTTCTTTAGAGAAGCAGGCCACTTTTCACTCTTGAGTAAAGGCATGTAAATTAAGCTGTTAATTCTAAGCAATTTAGCAATAGCAAATTTCCCAACCTGCAAACGTATATACACATGCTATGCTCAGTTTTACTTTGGAGACTAACCCTAGTCTAGTCACTAGCATTAGCTGTGTGAGCAAAGTTAACTGCACGTAGAATTAGCATATCTAATTGGTAAATACATATTTCAAAGAAACAAAGCAAGAAGCTTTTCTTACAAGAAATATATGTTTTAGAAACATCCACTAGCATTCATATTCCAGAACATGTCAGGAAGAATACAACAAAAGCTATCTCATTGGCCAATACAAAATCTGGATGGGAGAATTCTCGCTTCCTGTCTTACTGGGCAGATGCTTAGTGAAAACTACACCCTCATTCCCCATTGCTCATGAACGAGACACATACTGAGCTCTCTAATTTTTATTCCCCCCAGGATGACTCTCAAAACCATGCTATCAGAGGGTCTTTTGATGGTATTTGACTGCTAAAATAAATAGGTTCAAGTACCTCAAATGGAATTAAAGGTGTGACTAGCTTAAAGATAGTACATAAGTATTAGCATTATCCTCTAAAACTAATGAGATGTGTGGAGGTATGGGGAATGGAAAAAGACAACTGAAGTTTTCTTAGTGCCAAATGTTAACTATTTAACAGCAAATTATATGTGCGCACCATAACAAATGATCACAAATAAGAAAAAGTGATTCTCAGTAATAGATATTCTGATAAACAGTTTATAAACAGCTGGAGTATTCTTGAAAGAAACTACCTGTAAGAAAATGAAGCTAGAAGGAATGGCCAGCAGAAGACTGTAAACTTAAAAAGCGCATGGGCATGGGAAGAAATCCACATTTTAGTGGAATGACAACATTAGAAAATTAGGAGTAACACAATGAGTCAGTGTCAGTGAGTGAGGTCATCTTCCACAGACAACAGCTTTAAACCAGTCATGGGATACGACAGCCCTTGGAAGAATAAACAATATGTTGAGCTCACCGAACTAGGCAACATAATGGAGCAGTCAAAAAGGACTGTTTATCTTTCATATATTTTAGAATAATTTTACTATTTCTGTTGCACTGCAAGTTGATTTATAATTCAGTCATCAATAAATTAATGCTTTTCTCTAACAAAATAAGCTTTATATTTCCGGGAGTAAATTTGCCAATAGTTAAGGCAGAGTTCATTATCGACCTGAAAGTTACTGACCCATGTAGAGCGGTGCTATTCACACAAACTCTCTCAGGGAAACCTGTAAAACAAATTGAGCATTTCAGGAGCTGAGACACAACTCCTGCAAACCTACAAACAGCAGTTTGAGAGTCAAGTGCCGAAATGACAGAAGCTCAGACCAGTGCCACTTTGGGAAAGTGCAGGCAACAAAGGAATAGCTCATAATACCTCATGACCCACTCTAGATCATCTTACACTGATTGCTTTCATCATTTTTTGTGGAGAGGAATTTCTTTGAGACCACTGTGGCATGAAAAAAGGACCTGCAGTGCTGACTAACTCTTCATCATCACCAAGTATTTGCATCTATTTTCCCGATATTTTTATTTGCCTATGTTATTCAGCAGCAAGAAAACCCAGTGATCCTTCAAATTCAGGTGATAGAACATGACATCAGTCACTAAAATTTCTTTGTTAAGAAATCTTTTCAATCCTAACAGATGCTTCATTGTTCAACCTATGCTGATTTTATCTAGTATAAGGGATAGAAAGAAAAATGACCTACAAAAGCTGATGCAATTACTATTTCTCCCTTCCTTAAGATTATTAATCTTAAATGAGTCACAGAGAGCTCCTTACTGTGCCTCTGAATCACAGGAAAATCCTTCTTGTGCTTCTAGGGGATATATTAAAGGCTTTCAAAGTTTGCATGAATTTCAAGGAATTTAAAATGGATCAAAAGTCACTGACATTTATTTATCCTGTAGCAGACAACACAGTGGTAATTGTTAGCTCCTGAAGTCAGCTGAACATATTCTTCATTATCAGTTGCTCAATTATAAAAAAGACAGGCTTTTGGATAAGGCCTCAAAACACACTACTTCTGAGAAAATATAGTAAAGACACTCTGGATCTTATTTCTGTGCTTTTACTTTCAAGTTCTAAGGCAGGATGGGGTAAATTCTTTCTTCATGTAATTTATTCTTCGGTTTATTCAGTTTGTTCCCATACTAGCCTTCTGCATAAAAGAAGGCTTGTGAAAATACTTCACATTGGTAACATTTCTAGTGTAGGTCTTGACAAAGGCAACTGCTGTGTTTAGTATTTCATTCATGTTTTCTGCTTTCAGTTTATGTCACCTGCTCAACTGCCATTCTTCAAAGTTTGAGATAGAACATCAGTATCACCATGTGCTGTGTGCATACTGCCTTTTTTGCACCTTAATCAACTAGTATTCAGAGATCCTCCTCCTCTCTCTAGATGGCAATATTTTCACATGAATGACAGTAAAATCAACACTTTTCTCACTATCTTATCTAGGTTTTAAACCACATGCTGAGATTTAATATACTTATCAGGAACAAAAGAGACAGTACATTGACTTTCTACTTTCAAGTAATACATCATTTCATGCTTAAAAGTTAATCTAAAAGTACAGTCAAGAGTAAAACATTGTGCATTCGGTACCTGGAGTTGAATTTTTGCATCTTTGCTGACACTTTTTGTTCTCCATCGTCTTGTGACTCGCTTGTCTTTCTTTGAAATATCTACACAGTTAGCCTACATTACACAAATAGTTAAAAGTGACAAAGTACTATTAAGTTGACACAAGCAACACAGACAGTACAGTAAGTTAGTAAAGAATTGTAGAGTTAGACATATTAGAAAGTTAGCAGAAGAATGCCCCTGCCAAGGCCACCCACTACAGCAGTGATCACCTGTAGCTATCCATATGCTGTTGTAACACCAACAAAACTACTCGGATACTTCCATCACAAGTACACAATATTTAGGATCAGATCTTGAAATCTGCACTGATTTTTTTCTGGTACTACTTAGAGAAATGTTGAGCTCCCTTCTTCCTGAAATCAATAGAAAGTCTTGTTACTTCATTGGAACTAGACTTCCCAATGCACCAGCACCACTGGGAGATTTGTGTACTCAAGGGAACCAAGTGAAAAGAGAAGAAAGTATTCAGGATTTAGGATCTGCTCTTGCTTTCTTGTGATCAAGAGGAAAACTCACGCGGAACTGAGATGGTCCCACCATTGGGACCTTTGTATTGTGTGTCTTTTTTAGAGCATGCAACTTCATCTTTGAGGGTCTTTGGGTCTCCACTCCTTAACATGGTATCTTACTCAGCTCAATAAACATGTCAACGTACACACGTTATTCAATTATAATAGATTTCAGTTTTGCTTTGCAAATGACTTAATCATTTGATGTCCTATTTAACTCAAATAATGAACACATCTTAATTATTTGTTTGCACATGAAACATTATTACACATGATTAAGATAAAAACATAAAATAAACCTTTCATCCAAGAGTTACTATGATTTCAGAAGACCATTCTGAGGTAACAGATGACATGTCTATATTTCTCTTAACACGAAAAAAAAAATGTTTCGGTGTGATAATTTATGTTCAAGCATATTTACCTGCATGTCTGTGAAATTTGGTGCTGACTGAGTTCTCTGTAGTATTTCTAAATTTTGAAGTAGTTTACTGAGTTCCACAAGGTTTGACTGACAATGAGCAAGATCTAACAGATATAAAAGAAAATTATATTAAGTGCTTTGGTTTGGACTTTTTTCTCTTTTTTTTTTTTGTGGCCGTGAAGTCCATCATTGGCATTTTATTACATTATGAAAACTAAATGTTCAGATTACTGGTAGTAAGGCATCTAAGTAAAATCTTTATTTTTAGAGATGTTGAGCACTTGTTATTTCTATGGGAGTCAACAAGAAGTCTGGATCTCAAAAGCTGATCATGTTTTAATGGTGACATCCATTAAGACAATACAGATTAAGACAATTTTTAAAAGTAACCTATCAAAACTTGCAGAGAAGAAAGTTCCCATTGCAAGCATCTAATTACCTGAAGAGCTATTTCTTGTGCATGTACAGGTGAAACTTTACCACTTTACCAACTGCTTCTTATATTGTGTCAACAAGAATTTTTGCTGAAAGAATAAGGCCCAAAACGTTGAAGACTAACCTTCTGCACATCTGTCCATCTCTTCAGAGTCTTGCAACCATGCTGCTACTTTACTCTGACCAGTAGTGCAGGTGGCAGGAAGGCTATTACTGCAAGGTATAGAAGACTGCCAGGGGAAGCTGTTTTGTTGCACCTAAGGCATAATGAAATGCTTAAATGTATCGTTGCTATGTTGTTCAGTCAGTCTAATCACCACACTATTTCACAATAAGACACAAAATGTGCACTGTGATTCAAGCTACATTTGTGATTTGACTATAGAGTTCCCCGAGATGCAGAGTTTTGTGAGCAACATGTTGGAGAACCAAACCAAGAATCCCAGAAGCAAATTGTGTTTGCTAACCATCAGTTAGAAAAGCTGTTGTTTAAGAGGGAAGGTGTTATCAAGCCATTGAGACCGATTTATCCCTGATGACAAAGGAAAGCGCAAATTGTTCTGGGCACAGTGCATCATTTGCAAGACTAATAAATATTTTTTTGCCCATTAATGAAGGCTGCAGTAAAGCCAGATTAGACAATCTTTCAGCTGCACACACTCACAGCTTTTTGCTGGCTGTTGATGCCCACAGTAGAAACTCCTCTCTATTGGCATGAGCGAGCCCAGCAAGCATGACTTTTCAACAGAAGAACACTACATACCTTTCCATCTGACACATTAGCAGCTGGTGAAGACTCCGTAGTGGAGGCTGAAGGGAATATGTGAAAGCTAGCATCTCTGGGAGATCTCACAATCTCGTTCTGACGGTACAACCGGTGGTGGCGTAATTTTGAAACCCATGCATCAAATGAATCTTGGGATTTCACCTGTAAACAAGCTCACTATCAAAAAAGCCTTCAAAACATTGCTTTTCTGCACATCTTTTACAGTTTTATTTATTTTTCGATGTGGACGAAAACAGTATTTGCACCACGTTTTACCTTCAAATGATAGATGTGCTCTTCTGTGTCAAGATCTATTCTACGAGCCTTCTTTTTTATAGACATAACTGATAAACCAACATCAATGCTTCCATGAACCTTGCCTTTCTGTATCTGAAATCAAACAGCAGGGTAAGAAATTGGTAGTATCACACACTTCTTCACTATATTTAACAGAAAAATATCCGATGCTGAAATAGTTTCCTCATTTTATGAACTTTTTAATATAAAAGCCATATTAAAAATAAAACCTGTAGTCAGACTAACTACTTACTACATTGAGAGAGAAAAATATTTCACAAGAAGTGCTCAGTGCAGAGCCAACTCCAAAATTGAAGTACTTTGGTTCACACCAGTACACAGCTATAGGTAAATTGGAAGCAGAGAAAATTAGACAGTACTCATCTCCCTGCTGCTACCATTTGGTAGTTATTGGTATCAGATCTAACTAATTTAATGCTACCCTTGAGATCTGTTGAGTACATTGTAATCACTTCTCTGACCTATCCACATATCTCAAAATAATGAGCTCTGACTAACATTAAATCTGAAAAGAAAAATACATGGTCAGGCTAATCTCTCAAGCACCGTCATTACATAAACTACTTTAGGAAAAGTAGTTTTTATTTTCACAGAAGTAAGCAAAGAAAGAATTCTTGAGGACAGAACTCAACCAAAACCTTACATGCCTTTTGTACATATATCTCTCATTGAATCCATCAACAGCTTTCATATATGTGCTATTATAAATGTGTCTAGAGCCAGTAGGAGATTGAATCACCCTGGCAAGATGAATTCCAATATGAATTTTAAAGCGGTCTACAGCTTTACTTACGTCGATTGGTGACTTTGAATATTTCAACATTCCATTATCCAGGACAAAAAACCTCTGAAAGGAGGAAAAAAAAGTCTTCCTTAATGATCAGATGCAATTTAAACTGTATATAATAATTTGCTACTCTGTAACAATTAAGGAACACTTGTGAGTTGGAAAGAGAGGATAAATATAGTACTGAATATTTTTTCTTGCTTATTTTTTGAACAACAACTATCTTCTAAGCAAGAAAAATTAAGATTCTCTTTTTTCAACTTTATGTTCTAGGTCTAAATTAACAAACCTCAAAAATTAAGAGGTTTTGTTTTGTTTTGTTTTCCAGCCAATTCAACAAACTCCGTAAGAAATAAGCTAAAAGAATTATGTCTGTTTCTTCATTTTCTTCCCATTTTTCTTCCCACAGAAGCTGGTCGTAATTCAAACTAACAACCTACCTCCCATACTCAGAAACTAAAAAAATTTTTCCTACCACAAGATCTCAATCCTAAAAGGAACAGCCATATACGGATGTTCTCGTGGTATCCTTGATTTCCAGCTGGGAAAAAAATACTAGCTGTGAGACACTGCTCTACCATCCAAAGCTTTATGCCTCATGGCAGACCTCTATACAGTGAGGTAAAGATGAGATTGCAATTTGTGCTGATTACATCTTTTCTGGCTGTAATCTAAATAATATAGGTATTAGTACAAGTGTAAATATTACAGCATTCCAAGCAACACACCCAGGTCATCAGAGGGCTTTTGTTCTGGGTGTTAGTCATTGATGTGGTGTGAGCCACTGTATCTTCATTGATGCAGTTACCAGGTCTAGGCTAACCTGGCAATGCCCGTGTCATTGCTACACCTTTATTTTGCTGAGTGGCTAATTCAGCAATCCCTTGTTCACCACATGTTTCTCTGCAGTTAAAGTTGCTCTAACTTGTGTGTATCAGACCACCCAAGCTGCATTGCTGACAAGTTAGCATAGACTTTGGCACAAACTAGAACGAAACCTAGAATTTACAGGAGATACACTAACTTGTGTTTATCATCCTTAACATTCAAAATAACATAGAATCATAGAACAGCAGGGTTGGAAGAGACCTTTAGAGATCATCTTGTCCAACCCCCTGTAGAAGCAGGACAACCTAGATCAGGTCACACAGGAACACGTCCAGGCGGGTCTTAAAGACCTCTAAGGACGGAATCTCCACAACTCTTCTGGGTAGCCTGTGACAGAGCTCCATCACCCTCACAGTAAAATAGTTTTGTCTTATGTTTAAATGGAACATTTTGTGTTCCAGCTTCATCTCATTACCCCTTGTCCTGTTGCTAGATACAATAGAAAAAAAGGGATGTCTCAACCTCCTGACATCCACCATTTAGATATTTGTAAATATTAATAAGATTCCCCCCTCAGTCTCCTCTTCTCTAGACTAAATAACCTCAGTTCCTGCAGCCTTTCCTCATAAGGAACATGTTTCAGTCCCTTGATCATCTTGGTGGCCCTGCGCTGGACTCTCTCCAGAAGTTCTCTGTCCCTCTTGAGCTGAGGAGCCCAGAACTGGACACAGGGCCCCAGATGAGGCCTCACCAGGGCAATTAGCAAAATATGCTAATTAATACTAACTAATTTGTATTTTTATCATCTAAGCTACTGCACTAATCTATGTTAAAACTCTAGAACACATCCCAGTACCATCCTAGACCCTCTCAGCTGTCTAACATGGAAGGGAAAGACAATGTCTTCATTCTGTGGACCTGTTAAATCAATACTTATGAGCAGGGTTAGTATTTAAACAGCAGAAAGGATCTCCTGAAGGTTGTTTTGAAAATTATGTCAGTCACACAACAGATGGTACCAATATCTCACACAGAGAGAGAAAACAGTGCCTTCCTGAAGACACAACTTCTTGAATAAGATGTCAAAACAACAGGAGGATTTTTGGTTCTTTCTGTTTTTAATAGGTCCTTAATGCACTTCACAAGAACACAATATTCACTTCATATTGCTCTGCCTCTCTAAGTTACACACACAAAAGAAAATAATCTTTCCTCTTATTTCATTCCAAAGCATTCCACGCTTCTGAAAATGATAAACTACTCTAAAATTTGTACATGTTATACCTGGTGTGCTAAAGCCCATTCAGAACCCTCAGAATATGACATACAACCTTCAGCAGACAGAGGATGCTATGGCTTTGCAAGCAGAACACTAACACAGCACGTTACAATTACTGTCCATGGGATTCCTCACTGGGATCTCAGCACAAAGTATTGTTACAGAGACTTCAGGATTTTGAAGCAGTAGTTAAAAAAAGAAAACTAAGGGGAAAAAAAAACAAACCAAAAGAAAACACACAAAACTTCAAAGCTAAATACTAACAACTCTGCAGTTTCTAAACATAAGCTCAGCCTTAACCCTTAGATGCAATGTAAAACTGAGTAGAGAAGGATGCTGAACTGTGAAGCTCTTATCCACATTAAAAATTATTTACATAGGTTACTGCTTTAAAGTCAGCATGAACACATTATCAGCATTGATCTCCCTTATAGAATGGTGGAAGTTGAACTCCCCTTGCTCTCCTATCAAGTTCCTTACCAAAAAAGACACTTGCCTAAGAAATAACGCACTAATATAATGTATTTTAAATGAGTGGAAGCGGTGGGTTATTCTGTGTATTCTCATACATGTGATTAAATGCTTTTTTGGGGAGTGGAGGTAGTTTGTTGGGGTTTTGTTTGGGGAGGGGGATTGCTGTGCTTGTTTGGTGGTTTGATTAGCTGGGTTTTTTAAAATAAGTTCTCCTTTTCTGTTCTTTCAGTGTTTCAGGTATGTCAGTTTGAAATCCTTTAATCCTCCTAGACTAAATTAAATTAGCACATATGTACATGATTGTTGAAACTACAAATCCCAGTTAATTAAAACAAAACAATCTAAAAAATAGGCATGCACAAAGAAGAGTGGCAGGCATATGTACAAGTTAGTATAACACTCAGAAAGAACAGAGAAAAAAAGTGTATGGTAGTATGGACTGCATTTGCACTCAGGCTTGAGTTTCACATATTTACCAAAAAAGAACAGTCAATGCTTTCCCATTAAAAAATGCCATATGTAACAAATGGTTTCACTATCCATTGCAGTAAAATGTATTCTGTCCTAGAAAATTATTCTGCTTCAAGTACTCTCGGTCTCAAAAAGACAAGTGGAAGTCAATTCCACACATCGTGTTGCTGAAAAAAGGGGAAAAAATGTAAGTATTGTGGTATCAAATACAGACAAAAGAGCTTATTAATACCAGGTTTAGGGCCAACAAAAGGTAGAACTATGCACAGAGAAATGTCTCCAAATTAACCAAATTAAAATAAAAGATTTGGGATTGAGTTTTGGTGTGTTTTGTTTTGCTTTTTAAATTGAGATATTTAATGACAAAAGTACTTAAGTTCTACTGTGTGGCCATGAGGAAGACTGCAATTAAGAAGACAAAAAAAATTCATAGAATCATAGAAAAATCTGCCCAGTCAGCACACCTGAAGGGTAACACCCACTCTCCTATATGAAAACCTTGGGTCCAGCCAAAAGCACCTCAGTTCTCCTCTGCTACCGTAAAGTCCTGTGTACTTTAATGTAAACTCAATGTAATCCTACAATACATGGCTACATTTTGTTATAATATATTACAAAGAACAAAAGGGATATTGATTAAACCTCTTAAACCACAAGGCATCTGCTGCATTATTTACAACGTCTGCCTGGATTTTGAATATGACATTAGGCAGTAGGCACTGCAATTCGGAAGCCATAAACTGTGTGTGCAAACTAATTCTTTACAGGACTTGAAGAAAAAGTCATGCACCAAAATCCTGGGCATTTATTTGACATCATAATTTTCTCTAGACAAAAATTTCAATTCATAAAATAAGGTAATAATCTTAATCTTTTGAGACACTTACCTTGTGCCAGCCTTTCAAAGGCCATTTTCTCTTTTTCAGCATGAAACCTTCATGTTTGTCTGGCTTCTGGACATTAGTCTGGCCTATTTTCAGACCCTCTATGATTTCCCAGCTGTCAGGTTCCTGGTGAAAAAGTATGAAGACATATTGACTAATTAATTGTGCACACAGATGATGAAAAATTGCACTCACTGTAGCTTGAGTTCTTCAGTACAAGACGAAGAGTATAGAGAGCTTGGCTTTTAAATCAGCCTATGTAGGTACCAAACTGTCACTGTCCAGCCGTATCTCATTTTAAACTACTGAATATTAATCTTTTTGGAAGTCTAATGCTTACCAGGTAAATGAAAGGAATTTCAGGCTTCTAAGAGTCTGACACTGTAACTGAATGATCTGTGGGTGAGTCTGGATACACTGCTTACAACAGGGACCGCATCCCAGTGAAATAAATACATCCAAATTTCATGTAGCTAAGCTAAGTATAAGAAAGGTCAGACCTGCTGCTGGAGGTAAGAATGTAAAAGTGCAGGTGGCTCTGATCACCTGTTAAGTCTATCCAGAAGGCACCCCAAAAATTAGCACTGCATCACTACAACTACAAGAACTGAAGAGGTTGTGGGCAGAATCTGCACGTTAAAAATGTACCTTTACTCACACTATTTCTTCTCTGAAAAAAAGAGGGGATCATGAGATGAAATGTGGAAGAAAACATACTGTTAAATATATGGGCATATATTAACAGTGCCCTTTGTAGTATGCCCATAAAATAATTAATTTTTTTCTGATCTTTAAAGTACAAGTGACATTGACTCTGGGATACTCTAATTCTTCCTTAAAATCAGGAAAACAAGAAGAGGCTGGTTTGTTGTTGGTTTTGAATGTAGCAAGTTCTTGTCTTCAAAAACATTTTATGACAGTTTCACAAGCTAATTGCACCTTTAGGAATCTGCAAAAGGAATTTTTTTTTTTAATTTTTCCACATCATTTTCACTGTATTAAGAGAAATTTATAGGAAAGCTAACTAATTTTCTCTCCAGAGAAAAGAATAGGAAGCGTATAATTTCAGATACAACCAGCTATGTGCCTTTCAGGGAGCCAATTAAAGCATATTTCTTGTACATACTGCTTGTTATGCATGACAATTTGTACAGCTCAAGTCAGACATAATATACCATAGTGAACCACTGAAGAACAATATTTTTAAAGAGAAAAAACAGTCACGCCTTTCTGTCCTCTTGCTACTACTATAATCAACAAAATTCTGTTCCAATTTGAAAATCTCCTATTGCCTGCTCATTAAGACTCTATTTTTCTAGTTATATCCCTCAAAGTCATAAACTTGCATTTTCTCAGATGATCCGTCACAACTCCCAGCATAGTACGAAAAGTTATCGAGAGATGAAGGAGGTCATACAGCATCAAATGCTTAAAGGGAAAAAAAGTGTTCTCCATTTCCCACAAAACTGTCCAAATCCAGAGACTGTCAGTCTTTCATAATACCGCCAAGTCACACAGCCCTGATAACATTGACATTACTACTATGAAAACTATTTCAAAAGTAACCCCAAGTTTCAAGTCTGTAATTTTCAATCAAGTTTTCGTATTTTGAGACAGGTGAAAAGCTCTGTCCAGATAACACATGGTGCAGTAGATTTTAACAGAAACCTTTACTCACTGGAACTATCCCAGTGCCTACAAATGCCATGCACAAAAAAATCTAATTTTTACTTCCTTATGTTTTGCTTAGATATCTTACTTCCACTACTGTGGAGGAACGTACATACGCATTGTTTTTACCCTACAAAGAAGCACTTGGCACTTGCGGGGGGGGGGGGGGGCAAATTAAACTGAGTCCCCTGGGGCAAGGAAAGAATCTCTACAGCTCTACCAACTGACTGGTTCTTCACTGTATTGATTTCTCCTTTAGAAGATCAGCTGCAGGCATAAGTATTTTATCTACTAGATAATATCTGTATTGATGACTTCTCAAGTAGAAACCACACTATCCCATATAGCTATTCATTTAAACAAAAGGCCTGATACAAAAGGAAATAATGAACAATTACTCACTGCTATGTTGATACTTGTCTTATGCTGCACCAGTGCTACAAGCTGTTCTTAGAACTATCCAAACAAACCTAACTGCCTCATCCCACAGGTTAGCTGTGATGAGATATGCCCAATGCAAGTGACATTATGGAAGACAGCCAAAAATGAGGGAAAAAACAAAGTAAAAATTATATGTTTGAAAGGTCCTCATGCAGTGATGATTCTCAAAGTACAGTATTAGTACTTTAGAACTGCCACGATTCCTTACAGATTACATGAGAAACAGCTCTGTGCAAAGCAGCCAGACCAGGGCAACAGAAGCACAACTTACCATCCCTGGGACTACCTATGCCCGACTTATTGTTGTCCACAAAGTATTTCTTTTACAAATAAAACACAATGAGCCATTTCATTTTCCGTGGATGAACAGAACGTTTCCTTTTGAATTTGTTTTAATTGTTCTGTTTCAGACATTTAATCTCAGATTATTCTTTTCCACGGAATATTCCATCACAGCATCCTCACCTTTTCAATAACAATCTCACTTTTTCCTATATGAAGCCTCCCTTACACAGCATCGAACATACTGGGAATCAGTTATTCCAAAACCAAAGAACTTGGCAAGGAGAAAGCTGACTGCAAAGCAACCCACACAAGGCTGCACCTTTCAGGAACTAGTGGTGTTACCCCTACAGTTCCATCCATTTCTATGCCTCAAGAAAGAAGGTCTTACTAAGAGATTTTAAATTTCAAATTTTAAAAAAACTATCCACAGAGAATGTCATTAGAACATTTTTTTAATTTAATACCAATATTGATTCACAGCACTTTTGGACTTGGATATGATTCGCTCTGCCTTAATAACAGGATTGGACAGCATAATTGCTCAAAGTCTCTTCTATCCCCTTACTTACTCTGAGATTCTAAAACTTATTCCTGGGGCCATCCACGGCCAAAAAATACTTAGAACACCACCATCTATATTCTTAATTATGTTTATATAACATCTACTAAAGACTACTGGCCCCCCTGACACCTCACACCTGGGAGAAAAGGAAGCTCCAGGGCAGACTCACAATACACTCAATAACAGAAACATATAAACCAGTACCTAAAAGCTGCTAGTCAAACTACTTTGTAAGTACAGAGAGAAACTCATCAGCCAGATTACAGTCTATGCTTTTGCTTACCTTGGATAAAGAGATAGGGTCACTTTCAAGGAACTGCTTGCTAAAAGAAGGGTCTGTGTTTCCTGAAGAAGCCTTGCGCTCCAAAATATGAATGCTCTTTAACAAAACAAAACAAAAAGTAAAGATAACGTGTCTTTAACATTCAATGTTACTTTTTAAAATATATATTAGTAATGCATGACTGATCATTATATAACAGTCATGCATTCTTATATAAAATGCCAACATCACGGCTTAAAATGTACCCAGCACTACCCATGCATAACAATAACTGCACAAATAGCTCATCTTCTAAGACAATATACCTCTCTTTCCTTCCTTGCTTGCCTTTTTTTTAGTTTGTTTTGTTATTGGTTTTCAAATTAGTTGTTCTGTTCAGCCTAGAAATGACTGGGAACTAAAAAAAGACAGGAAGAACAAGTAGGGCAGCTCTTATCAAGTATACCTATGATGCAGCCAGCACTGTCCTACATTCATTTCCGAAGCAAATAACTGCACATAAGATATCACTGCCTCCAACATATTCATTAGCACACCTTAACATTGTTATTGGCTTCTCAACTGAAGTGAAGTAACTTTTTACATGAGTGCTTTTAATAGATTACAGGTGTTCACAAAATTAGTTACTGAGTCTTGGCTGATGGGCTTGCTGGGGAACATTTATGGAACACAATGATCTTTCACTATGACAACTGAACTTATGTATGACAACATTACAAAATTTTGTATCTTCAAAGGATAATACAAAAATGAAATGCATAACTTCACACATGAAAATAACTGCTATTCCTAAAAGACATCTGAAAGTGTCTTCTCATTTTCCATAAACATTTCACTCATGCTTTGTTAAAGAAAAAGCACTTTTTCTACAGGAGAAAATAATCACATTCCACCTCCTCAGACCTACATTTTATTCTCTACTGAAACTTTGCTACGTGTCATATTATTATTTGGTAAGAATTCTACTACAATGTGTCAATAGCATCTCTTCAGCATGAAATAAAACTAATTGATTTCCAGGACATATACCACAATGACAAAGCTGCAACTGCAATTATCGTCTGTGAAGGGTAAGCTTTTCTCAACTGAAAACGACAATGAAATCTGGTTCACAATTAAGCTTCTTTACATTTACTGAAGAATAGACTACACAGGTAAAACTGACAGCAAAAAGAACCAAGGACCATAGAAATACATACAAAGAGCAGAGTAACTCTTACTGTTTATACAAACAACTAAGTACATATGCATTATAACCAAACTAAATTAAAATAAGCACAGCTATTCATATAAATGCATATGAAACACAGACCACAACTCACTGCAGAGCAGTGAGACACACAGACCTTCATTGTTGTCTTTCAATTTGCAACTGTGAATGAGAATAGAAAAACATGGAGCTTGTATCTGTTGTCATTGGGGATTAATAAGCATCCCTATCACTATGCAACAATATCTGGAATTTATTTTCAGTTACTTTTAATTTAATTTTGGAGTGAAGAGCATGGAAAAGCAGCGTTATATTACCTGCTACCTGGGCCAACCAGCAAAAGCTTTGTCATCTAAGCTTAGAAATCTGCTTTATGAAAGAAATGCCAATCTTATTACTTAGCCCAATGTCTCTTACTTGCCAGATGAGAAAAATGTTTGTATTTATGTATCACAAGTTCTTACATTATGTGTCAAATAATTAAATATCCTTGTCTGAGCCAAGTACCACATAAGTTACTAATGTTAAACTATGATAAAGTTTTCTCATTGAATAGATGAAATGCTACTTATGCACACAGTATCACATTTAAACAATGTGAAAGAAAGCCTAAATCTGTTTCTCCAAGGAAGATTAAAATGTCACTTGATTAGCATAATGAGGATGATTCCCAACTTTCTTGCCAGTTTTGTTTGGCAGGCAGGATTCCCTCCGTCTTGAGATGGAGCAATGCCCAACACAGATGTTCTAAAGGTCTCATATGTAGCAGCCAGTGCAGTTTGTTGTTACATAACTGCAATTTAATTTTGTTCAATATTTAGAGTGGAGCAACTCAACAGTCCTTGGCTTGCCAGATTTCCAGTGACAATTTCAATTGCATAATTTAAAGGCAAGGGAGTTTTGTGTTTGTGCCTTTTTTTAACCAGCCCTCAGTCACTACAGTTCCACTTCAGCTGAGAAATACATTATTAGCTAACAGCACTTTAATGAGTGCTGACTTACTCAACTATCTGTTTGGAAATAAGAACCCTTTTAAAATAAAATTTCCTTCTTTACATTCTTTCAAGAACAGTTGTCTTCTTGTCTGTAAATGTCTGCTTTCCAATTCTTTTCTGTCAAGACTAACATTACATTGACACAAAATCATTTCTGTATTCTGACATATCTCTAGCATAATACTAATAGACATCACTGGTAAAAAATGTTTTCCATTAATGCATGCTATTTTTCTGCAAAATCGCAGCTAGAAATCACACAATTATTTGACATTTTGAAAAGCTGCTATTTTTATAACACAATTGCATTATTTAACACCACAGAAATAAAAGTTACTTAAACCTTCAAGCTATTATCAAGTGGGGTGGGGTTTTTTTGTTGTTTTAACAAGAAAAAATACAGTTGATAAAGTTATCAGTTAAAAAAAAATCTGACGGGAAGAAAAGGAAGAAATAGATACATTAATACCATTTCTGGATTTTCTTTATACAAACAGCAAAATTCATTTAGTCATACCAGTCAGGCTTGTACTCACTCCTCTCATCCCAAGAATACAAACAGATAAAACCAGCCTCTGCTCTGTCATATTCCAGCACCGTTAAATCCTGTGTGCTCTTGGAAATTACTTTAACAAAGTTATAAATTTAACTGAAATTGCTCTGTAATCCCATTGCTAAACCTTAGTCCTAAAGACATCCTTTTAGTTTTGAGATTATTCACAACAACACACATTATATATCTGAGGACACATTTGTCTCAAAATGCCCCTAAACAAGCTTACTTATGGGGAACACAAATGCTGACTCTGTCCTGCATTTTTTCATGCTGCTTCCTCAAAAGATGTGAGGAAGAAAGAAGTTGACGGAGAGAATAAAAATACGACGTTGTTCCATATTTTCATCTCCTCCTGAGGGCAAGAATGAGAAATGTGTTACATGCTGCCAACCCCTTTTCTCAGTGAAGTGCACAGGAACCCCTTCACCTCATCCACCAGAACAAATACTAGCACATGGAGCATCTGTTCTCCACCAAGCCACTGTTTTCAAAGGGAAGATAAGGAAAGCAAAGAGGTATCGGGTAAGCAGAGATATGAAATCCAGTGAAGGCCAAGTCTGGCACTCATGCCTCCCTTTCTATTTTGCTTTTTAATTACTTGATGGAATTTAATTATATTTAATGCAATGGGTTCCCTCTTATTTATAATTTATTCATTTTCAAGAAAAAGACTATCTGGTGAGGAATTTATGACTCACATTGGACTCCGACTCTTTTTAGTTCAGAAATGTGCAAAACATGGCTAACAATTAATTAATGTAAAATAATGGGTGGGTTGTTTTGTTTGCTCGCAGCATTCAGCAGTCTTCAACACATAACCATGGGGCCTAGACATACACTGTTCTATAAAAGTAGTTTAAAATAGAGCTCTTCTCTCTGGGTTGTTTGTGGTGGGTGCTTTTTTTCCTAATACAAGGGACTAACTAGTGCATCTTTTATTATCTGCTGCTCATTGGCACTATTTTTGCAAGCTATCTACTCCTGCATTAGACCTGTGTTCTCATTTGAATACTGCATAGTACAAAGTGCAATGCTTAATCACTTTCTCTCAACTGAAGACATCGTATTCCCCAGATATCTGAAATACAGCAGCAGTAACAAGGTAGACAGAGATTTGACTGTAGACATACCAGTCTTTACTACCTCTTAAATGGAGCTGTGATATACGCTGAGTTGATCTGCCATATTTTTTTTAAATGGAATAACCTTGAAATTTGATTTTATCCTAGGCTGCTCCTCAGTCAGTGTCAGCTTTCCTTCTGTTGATAGTAAAATAAAGACAGGTTCATGAATACCACTGTGAGAGAAGGGTGAGTACAAAGCAAAATGACCATGTCTCCATCAGCGTGTTTCTCTTTTCTTCTAACACTTTTTCTTTGTATAAAGCAACCATGTTCCTCTTCTCAGCCTCAGTTTCTCCTATTGACACTGCTCTGTAGCTGTTTTCAACAATCTGGGCTATCAACCAACTGACAAAAGAACTTAACAATACTTCAGGAATGCCACATGTAGTTAATCTCTTTTTTTCTCCCCCCTTCTTGTAGCGCATCTCATCTTGTGCAGACAATTTTCTCTTTGTAACTTTTTTACTGAAAGGCAAGTGTATCTAAGCAGCATTCCTGTAGTATATTAATAACATGCAGGCATGTATTCGTCTATTTCTTTCCTGGGATATGTGAATAAATACTTCTTGTTACAGAAATGTCAAGGATTTGTTAGTTCAGGAGCTCACTCTCTGTCAGCCCTTTCTGGCTTACAATACGGCTTTGTATTGTATGTAGCAGTTCACGTCAATGCTTTTAGGTTTTGGAACCAAAGAAGGCTTTTCTTGTCAAAGTATTTTTTGACAAACTGAAGATAAATAAGCTCTTGCTCCTCTGAAGAGCTTCTTGGAAGGAAGTATTAGCACAAGTCGAAAAAGCAGAGAAGAGCTGTCATTGTAACAGCAATCTTCCCATTGCCAGAGCAACAGTTAAGAAAGACTATAAAGTTGCAGTCAGAGTCTTTAATGACAATCTTCTCCTTGGACACTTTAGGTTTTGACACACTTATCTCAAAATAGAGGCAACAAATAAATTTACAATATCTGACAGACATAATTCAAATGTTTGCTAATGATACACAGCTTTTTTGGAATGCTGCCTTTTTGAATACAGCCTTTTTTAATACTTTTTTGAATCACAATTTAAATATTGGTATTTTGCTAAATAGTCTCTGGCTAACAATTCAGTTTATTAGTGCTGAGGTTGTTTTTAAAAAAGGAGGAAGAATAAAATTACATCTCGAAAAGAAAACTATTCCTTGATATGTTAACTGGGTAACTAATGAAAGCATTCCAGACATGCTGAATAGCCTTCTTCAGAAAATAGATGCAGTTTTCACTTTAATAAGGTATTAGAAAGGAGTCTAAGTTAATAGAAATCATACGCAAAAAAAGCTGGACACACCTAAAACAGTGTATAGGTTCAAAAAATGAAAACTCTTTCTTTCTTCCTGGGGCTGTCTTCCACATCATTATGCAAGGTACTCACTTAAGACTTTCTCAACATCCTTTAAACTTTAGTATATGAAGTACAAAAATATGGGAGCTAGGAATAAAGGGGTTTTGAAAAAATATTGGGTGAGGTTTTTTTACAGGAACTCTTACTCTATAAGGGAAAAAAAAAAATGGAGATTCATTTTCAATTCCAGAATAAAGTATACAATAAAAACAGAACAAGAGAGGTGTCAGAACAGCAAATAGCTTTACTAAGGCACATATTTATCCTGTCCAATATATTTGTATGTCTTTAATGTCTTTCAAGACATGCATGAGTGCCATGAAAACAGAAGCCTTTATGTCATACCTACCATCACCCTCCCTCTTATTCTCACTTTTGTGTCTTTTCTCTCCACTGAAGAAATTAAAAGAAAGCCATGTGGTTTTTTTTTATAATTTTTTTCCAATAAATCCTAAATGACTCTTTCAGAAGTGTTGCACTTCCCTTGAACTGCATGAATATTTATTTCTTTTTAAATGTAAAGCTGACCTTTTAGTTAATATTCTCAAAGAAAGCGAGTCATGCTCATGAAGGTATGAATGTGCACACATGGCAGAGGCAAAAAAAATGAGACAGGAGGAATGCCAGAGTGACCACATCCTGAAAACAGCACTTTCAATTATCTGTCATAATTTGCATGGGTAATTAAACTTTTATGTGAGCAATTTCCAGGTTTTGTAATAGAAGATAGCTACATATACAATTTCTAATTGAGATGATGCCTTTTTAAAAAAGAAATCTTTATTCATAGCATTCTCCATGCAGTCTGTAAAGCACTCCTAGAGGTAAGATAACTCAGCAACGTTTATGAAGCTCAGAGAACATGCATACATGGCCCCATAGGGCAGCTTGGCCTGCATATTACAACTGCCAATAACCAAGTCATGTCTCCTGTACAGCCTTTTTTTTGCCTCAAAGGTGCTTTAGACATTGTGCTGGCTTGCCTTACAGACCAGGCTGTCTGTCTCTCCTTGACTGCCCAGACAATTTATCTCTTCAACAGCTTTAAGGTCAAGTCTTTCTTAGAAACAAGCAGCACCTCTCTCTATTAATATCTGGGATTGTACTCTGGGAGATCCTCTCTCCACATCATTATAGATATTACCAAGGGCAGGGAAGCTCACAATCCAAATATCTATTGATTGGAGAGTGCTCCAGTGACATGTACACACACATACACCTGGTTGGTATCTGTCACGTAAATTCTAGGCAGAAATGCAGGCACAAAATGAAGCACATCTGCCTTCCTGCAGGCTGTCTCCACAACATACAGACAGTAATCCTGATGGATCCAGCCTGAGCTTGCCTCCTGGGCATGTGTTGCTGATGTAACAGAAGCCCTGCACCCAAGGATTCCTAGTGCTGGGGCAGGAATGCCTCATACTTTTAATGTACTCACCAGCATCTGTGCTGGGGCAGAGCCTGCCTCACCCTTGCACCAGTTCCCTGTGAGTCTTACACTTGTTCCTATGCTGTCCACAGACAAATCCATTGTCCAGAAAGCTTCACTCTGAAAGTCCTTGCCTTCTTCCGAAGGTAACATGTAGATATTGCATTGTGTAACATGTAGATACTCACTTATCAAGTAGTTCACTGTTATGCACTTGAGTGACTGAAAAAGGAATCTAATAGGCCTGAGATTTACAGTTTCATTTGAAACAACTGCTAAGGTGTTGAACTTAACATTCACGTGGGTGCCCTACAGCTGCGTAAGATACTCTATTCCTTGTCACAGATATTTTTTCAGATACTGAAGTAAGTCCCACTACCTTCTGAAACTAAGGAACATTTTCAGACTATTAAAGACAGTACAGTAGCAGGAGCTAACCAATTTAAAGAATAATTGCATGTTTTTGTTAACAATTTTGTGACTTCACTCTTTGGCTCCCTCAGAACATTTGCTTGCTCCAGTGAGTTGTTGCCTTTAAAGTACTTAACACTTCCTGCTCTAATGCTGCTTCAACAGTATTATGTGAAGACCATTAATTAGGAAAGAGAGCAAAAGAGAATTACAGTGCTGTAATAACAGTACTTGGCATTTAGTGGCATCTTCAGTCTTAAACTCTCAAAAAGATTATTATTGAAATAATTCTCACAAGATACTGAGAAGTAAGAGTGCTCCGAAGTCTGTGCTTTGCTACAGAGCAAAACTAGGCATAAGGTTCTCATGTCCTCAGGTCTGTACCTTAACTGTCTATCCTTTTTTTCCTTTCTTTTAAAGGCACAGAAAGAGCGAAACAAGCGAAATTTACAGGTGATCACCAAAAAAAATTTTCCCAGATGTCACATCAGGCTGTCAACAGTGAGTGAGCATGTAGGTTGCTACTCGGTTTGTTTGTAAAAAAGGGATATATATGTCTTCAGCCTTCTCTTCTACATGGAATACCTCACATTATATTATATTGCAGTCTTGTATGAACAACGCTGTCTAATGCACATTGAACATATAGGCAGGTATAACATTGTCCAGAATCATAGAATTGTAAGGTTGGAAGAGATCTTTAGAGATCATCTATTCCAAGCCCCCTGCAGAAGTAGGTCAACCTAGATCAGGTCACACAGGAACACGTCCAGGCAGGTTTTGAAAACTTCCCAAGGAGACTCCATACCCTTCATCTTCCAGCCTGTGCCAAGGCTTCCTCACCTGAACAGTAAAATAGTTTTTCCTTATGGTTAAATGGAACTTTTTGTGTTCCAGCTTCATCCCTTTACCCCTTGTCCTGTCACTAGATACAACATTAAAAAGTGATGCCCCAACCTTCTGACATCCACCATTTAGATATTTGTAAATATTAATAAGATCCCCCCCTCAGTCTCCTCTAGACTAAACAGCCCCAGTTCCCACAGCCTTTCCTCATAGGAAAGATGTTCCAGTCCCTCATCATCTTGCTGGCCCTGTGCTGGACTCTCTCCAGAAGTTCCCTGTCCCTCTTGAGCTGAGGAGCCCAGAATTGGACACAGGACTCCAGATGAGGCCTCACCAGAGCAGAGTAGAGAAGGAGGAGAACCTCCCTCCAGCTGCTGGCCACACTGGCCAGAATGCCATTGGACGAGGCACATTGCTGGATCATGTTCAGTTTGTTATCAGCCAGGACTCCCAGATCTCTCTCTGCAGAGCTGTTCTCCAAAACATCAGCTCCCAGGCTGTACTGGTGCATGAGGTTGTTCCTTCCCAGATGCAAAACTCTGCACTTGTCCCTGTTGAACCTCATGAGGTTCCTCTCTGCCCAACTCTCAAGCCAGTCAAGATCCTGCTGAATGGCAGCACAGCCTCTGATGAATCGGCCAGTCCTCCCAGTTTGGTGTCATCAAGGAACTTGCTGAGTTTACACTCTGTCCCCTCATCCAGGTTGTTGATGAAGATGTTGAACAAGACTGGCCCCAGAACCAATCCCTGAGGAACTCCATTGGCCACAGGCCTCCAACTTGATTCTGTGCCAGTGATCACTATCCTCTGGGCTCTGTCATTCAGCCAGCTCTCGATCCACTTCCCTGTCCACTCATCCAACCCACACTGTCTGAGCTTTCTGATGAGGATGTTATGGGAGACAGTGTCAAAAGGCTTGCTGAAGCAAAGGTAGATGATATCTGCTGTTCTTCCCTCATCTAGGCAGCCAGTTATGCCCTCGTAGAAGGCTATCAGGTTGGTCAAACAGGATTTCCCCTTGGTAAATACATGTTAACTCCCCGAAACCCATTTTTTCCTTCATATGTTTATTAACAACATTCAGGATGAACTGTTTCATCACCTTCACAGGGATGGAAGTGAGGCTGACCGGCCTGTAGTTTCCTGCTATAATGAAGCCACAAAAGCATTCCCGATACTGTGTCACTGATCATAACTAGTCATAAACAAAGATAATGTTGAGTCTGAGGTATCTCAACATATTAAAACCAAAAAAAACCAAACCACATGAGCATGAACAGTTTTTCCTATCCCTTCACAAACTCTCCCACTGTTAATTGTTCTTAGTCTCCCAGAAAAAGCATCAGAAATGTTAAATTAAATAGGACCATGAAAAGAGGGACTCTTCCAAAGGACTCTAATTATCAGCAGGCAACATATAACTGTTTATATGATGGGCCTCACCCTGCCAACTTAACCTACCCCGGGAAAGCACTAGTGGATGAAATCCTACAGCTCTGTCACCACAGCTGCTCCTGCTATGACCCTTCTCATTGCCACTGCTCTGCTAATTTCCAGTTAACTGCCAGGAAATATTTAGAAGCAACAGCAGACAAAGTAAGAGCAGTTCTCTCATTTTAAGCCCCAGTATTTTGCATTAAGCAACTTCAGTCTTGAATACTACACTGTTTTTTCTGAAGTGAATCTGCTACTCCTTAGAATAACCACAAAAAAACAGCTCCTTAAACATCAAGCAGTTAGAATGAAAGATTGTTTGCAGCTTTACTTTCCTTCCCCTTCTACACATCAATCAGCTCTCTCATACTCTTGATCATAAAAAAATGCACCTCTCCCCTTATTTTCCTTCTCTCTATCCTTACTTTTTCAGCCAGTTATTCTTCTCCCTAAAAAACAGTCTTTGCTTCTTAGTGATATATCCTATAACATCATAAAGCATTTGTCTCACCCAGTTCTCTCTCCCCTACTCATTTTCTTTCACCTATTCATTTCCTGACCAAAAGTGTTGCTTTTTAAATTAAGGACCTTTTGTTTTTCACACTGGACAGCTGAGCACTCCACTCCTGGCACTTCTTACCTCTCCCTCCTGCACCATCCACTTGCTGTGGCATGCAGATTGCCTGTGTGAACTAAGTCTAACAGATCCTGTAGTGTATCTATGAAAAATGTGCAGTTCATCGTCTCCTGGGAAAAACTTGGCAGTTTTACTATTCATGTTAGCTGAAAGCACGAAACTCTAGAATTTACACAGAATCCATGATATTCTCATATTATGCACATCTCAGTATGCTTTGATAAAAGAGATGACGAGTCAACTCTCTCTTTTTCTGCTCCTAGCCTACATCTGTCTCATCTATTCAGCTAGTGATAGACTTCTATATGTGCTTAATACAGTAGCTTAATACAGTAGATTTCTTCTGCATTCCTATATCCAAATAAAGAACATTAGTCCTTTTTTTAGGGTACCATACATTTCAACTCCAGATTCACCTACTGCAACAACTTTTTCTTCCAGTTACTCTATAAACCTAGATTTGGTTAAGGTTGCTGCAGATAAATGATTTGATCCTTTCATCATCATCATTAAAGACTTTATATCTACAAAATGGCGATAACCACAATAAGAAATACTGCTTTCAAGAGTCTCCTTTGGAAAATTAAATATAATGGTTATAAAAAGCTAACTAGGCATTTTCCAGCACATAACTCTAGGCAAGACCAGAGCCTTGAGCCTTTGGATTTCATATTCTGCTCTTAAATTTCAAGCCCAGATAAACATCTTCAGTCCAAACTTACCCATTTCTGCATAACTTGAGCACCCACCTCCTCCTATTACTCAATATTGGTCTTACAGAAGAAAGAAGAAAAAATAAACCAACCCAGTACATTACAATTAGAAAAACAGATCTGGAAAATAATTTTTTTCTTTTTCCTTCAAAGTCCCTGTCTTTCATTGTTTACACATAGCTGAAAGACAACAGTGATTTGAAATATGAAAGCTCTCCTAGTAGAAAAGTGACCACACAAGGCTTAACACAACAGGACTAAATTTTTTCTCCTTTTGTGTTTGCTGTGTGGGAAAAGAAACAAGAATTTGTTGAAACACCAACCTGACAGAGAAAGAGAGAGAAAACAGCTGATGATCACTTCTCTCTTGACATGGAGTCGTGTCTGGTATTGGGGAAGGGGCTGTAAAGACAGATCCTGTAACAAGTTGCTCAAAATTCTCCCCAGCTCTGAGCCAGACCCACTTCTGGGGCTGAGCCAATTAGACACCTCCACAATCACTTTTTTAAAAGAAGAAGAAGACAGAAGAGGAGGCTTATTCCTGTTTCTTTTTTCTCTGTCCCTTCTTCTTCTCTAGCTGGTGGTGGTGCAAGGAGTGGGAAGAGTGAGAGAAACAACCATGCAGACTCCAAGGTCAGTGAGGGAAGAGAGGAGAAGATATGCTGGAGCAGAGACTCCCCTGTATCCTCTGGAGAGCACTGGTGAAGCTGAGATTTGCATTTCGTTGAAGACTCCACATCAGGGGCAGAGACTCATTTAGCTAAAGACCCCACATCAGGAGCAGTGACTATGCCCAGAGAACGCCGTGTCCCATATGAGGGACACAATATTCACAGAAACTGAAAGTTTGGGGAAGAACCCACGCCAAAGAAGCTCAATAAAATTGTGTCCAGAATAGGCTGTGTCCTGTGGAAGGGATCTTGTATCTGCAGAAGCTGCAACTGTGGGGAAGAATCTACACTAGAGATATTCACTAAGGACTGTGTCCTGTGTGAGGGACCCTGTATTGGCAGCAGCCGCAGCTGCTGGGAAGAACCCACACCAGAGAAGTTCATTAAGGACTGTGTCCCATGGGAGGGACCCTGTATTGGAACAGAGGAAGAATGCCAGGAGTCATCCTCATCTGAGAAGAGAGAAGCGGCAGAGCCCATCTGTGAGAGACTGACCACATCCCCCATTCCTTGCTCCCATGAATCGTTGAGGGAGGAGGAGGTAGAGATATGGGCAGCAGTGAGCTGGGCCCGGGAGGAAAGGAGGGATGGAAGAGGGAGATTTTAAAATGCTGGTTGTATTTTTCCTCATCATTCTGCTCTAATTTTTGCTTTTGTTCTGTTTTGTTTCATGTAGGTAGTAGAATAAACTTTCCTACTTTCCTCTCTAAGTCGAGTACTGGAGTTTGTTTTGCCCGGCACCGTAATTGGCAGTGAGCCCTCCCTGCCCTTGTCTCAATCCACAACATCCTTGGTTATCTTTCTCCCATCTTGCTGGGACCTCTCCTAATGAGGGTGGGGGTGGATGGTGGGCACCGAGCAAGAGATTGTCATGGTGCTTCAGTGCTGGCTGGGCCAAACCATAACATCTCTAAAAGACCAACATTAAAATTGATACATAAGAACAAATATCTTCACATTCAAAATAGCAGACATTGTGGCATGGTTTGACATGAAGCCGTTTCTGGTAATGGGGAAGGGATTAAATCCACTTCGCATCATGTATTATTTACCCTTTAGATGGTAGTCAGAAAAGTCGAAATCTCTCCTTTTTTCAGTTTCATTATTATTACTTTCCTTCTGTATCACTTCCTCTATTTAATAGCCTGGGGTCAGGCCCCAATTTACCAAACTGCATATTGTTAACCCTATAATGTATTTGCTTCTTTCTGCCTTCTCAGCACAATACTATTACCCATGCATTACAGAGAACATATAATGTATTAACAGTCTGTAGTATGACTTCTCAGTCAATAAATAAAAATATTAAATATTTATAAAGAACTTAGACCCATCAAACTAAATATACAACATAGGATTTCATCATATTCCACTGTACTTTCTACAAACAGTTAGTTTTCCTCCTTTTTGTTCTGCAACAGATTAGGCTTTTCAGAGTTTCAAAAGGGATGAAAAAAAAAGAATCTCTGTTTCTAGCATGGTCCACAAAACAGCTGTCAACAATGCATTTTTTATGTTCATCTTTGTACAGGGACTCTCTCTTTTCTTAGGGAGATTCCCTGACAGTTGAAATGACAGGGGTTCCTTAGAATCATAGAATCGTTTCAGCTGGAAGAGACATTTGAGATCATCAAACCCAGCCTTTCTCCCAGCCCTATCAAGCACTAGACCATTTCCCTAAGTACAACATCCAACCATTTCTTAAACGCCTCCAGGGACAGTGACTCCACCACCTCCCTGGGCAGCTCGTTCCAATGCCTGACAACCATTTCAGTAAAGAAATTCCCCCTCATATCCAGCCTGAACCTCGTCTGGAGCAACGTGAGCCATTTCCTCTTGTCCTATTGCTTGTCACTAGGGAAAGCAGAATGACCACCACCTCGCTACAACTTCATTTCAGGTAGTTGTAGAGAGTGATAAGGTCTCTCCTGAGCCTTCTTTTCTCCAGGCTACACAGCCCAGGATCCCTCAGCTGCTCCTCATATGAGATGTGCTCCAAATCCTTTACTAGCTTGGTAGCCTGCCTCTGCATCCCCTCTAGCACCTAAATGTCCTTTATTGTAGAGAGGGGCCCAAAACTATAGTGTGCCACCACCCCACAGTTAAGAAAAACCACTGCTGCTGCATTCCGAAGTATTCCTTATCAAAGACACAACTGCCCTGCCACCCTGCTTATCTCGGGGTTAAGCAAAACAAGTTGGTCTTGGGCCGCCTTCTAGCTAACAGTCCAGATTAACCATGATTTTGACAAAAACTAATTATGCTAAGGTTCCTATGACAATGAAAATCTGAACCCAGTTTTTTGGTTATTGCTGGCTTCAGTAGTCTGTTCATTTATCAATTACTTAGTCATGGAGCCTGCAAATTGGCAACATCAAAGCTTTTGCTGACTGCTAACTCTCTTAGGTGATATATATTGCACAAATAAGAAAGCCACATTAAAATGCCAGCATTAAATACAGCACGACATTTTCCACTCTCCCTGAAATGATTTATCATAATCATCTTCACACTCATTCAGCCTCCTGTGACATAATTTATTGAGAAACAGTTCCATAATTGCTAGTATGACTTTGACAAAAATTATATGATGAGAGGACTTCAATCATTAGCCATCTAGAAATATCAAGTGTTATCCTCACATATGACAACAAAAGGTACATTGACACTTCATCCAGTCACATCACTTTCAATATCCACTCATAGTACCACTCAGGAAGGCTGTTTTTCTCCTAGCTGCTGTGAAGAGTTCAAAGAAGCAGCAAGATAGAATCTTCAAGCCATTTCAAAGAAAAACTCAACAGGCTTCAAATCAAAACACCCTACCCATGGCTATCATTGCATTTGGTGGAAAGACTATGAAAACAAAAGCATATAGAAATAATGCCACAAGCAAGGAAAGAATTTAGAAATACAACTGTTATAGTAGATGGTATGACAAACCTGGTTGATTTGTTGTGTTTACATGTACAAAGGAACCATTTGTATGTTTATTTCCATGGATATTTCCATGGCACCTCACACTGCATTGCATACCGCAGCTCAGTTTCACTGCAGAAGAAATTACCCATCCATTCATTCTCCTGGATATCTCTCTGCCTTTGACACTGAAAGCACTAAAGCAAATTGAATGCCTAGCAGTAGCTTTTTCAGTCCACAATTACATGCCTAAATACACTTGTTAAGCATCATCAGACATTACTGGATCCAAGAGAGCTCTGGATGCATCACACCATCAACCTCTTCAGCATTATTTTAAAATCATGTTTCACATTTCAGTGACCAAATATGGACTTAAAGTTAAGAATCCATTTCATTATAATGACAAGTACACCTTGCTCTACGCCATTGCTATGGTAATAGATATGGTAGCCATTAGATTACAGTAAAATGTATTCCCAACAGGTAATTTTTTTTTCATTCCCACTAGCTCAATCATACCAAATTATCTAATTACAAAGAGAACTCAGAGGATATGCTCTTAACTGAACTCAGCAGCTCCTACAAGTCTTTGCATTTATCTTCTTTGGGTTTACATGTGGGAAATAAAGTATATTGATGCCTTAAACAAAAGATGTCAAAATTCTTGCTCCAAATGGAACTAATGAAAAACAAGAGATCGTACGCTAACTGTAACTTAACCAAGTACATCTGTTCCAAGTCCTGTACAGCACAAAAGGGAAAATATTTATTCACTTGTGAGAACACGTATTGCAGCTTCACTGAAAAGCAATGGAAATTATTTTAAAAATTCCACACATTTTGCTGCCTGTTATCAAACACACATCAGAATTTTTCTGCTGGCTTAATATTTTAAACACACCTATGGTGAGACTCTTTAGAATCAAAACTGTAAATCCAGTTTCTATCAAAATTACCGGTTTTCAAATTTTTTATAGGTCAATTAAAAAAAAAACACAAAAACTTCAGCAGCATCCAAGACAACAGTGTCACAGCTGGCATACAGGCATACATAGGAAAATGTTCTTAAGCTACAGCCATCCAAGTGAATGCATACCACACAAACAATTATTTAAATTCTTTTCCTGCCTCTTCTCCTTGTCAAGCTGAAGACAGTATTACAATAATGACAATATTTTTACAACATTTTGAAGTTCTTATATTCTTACATTGTGTACATTTTTTAAAAAAAATATGATGATGTTAAACTATCTCAGATGTTGATTTAATTTTCAAGGTTTCCATGGATGAAAGTTTTAATGTTTCTGTTCTAATCAAATTTTTAGTATCAACCTTTGTATTTGTAAATTTACATGTAACAAGTTATATGAAATCTATTGGGCCGATCTGATACTTTCTGAATTGCTTCCACTGATGCTGGGATCAGACCGTACACCCAACCCTCAAAAAACCAGCAATGCCTAGTTGTTTTGAGGGGAAATAATACAGTCCGCATCTCAAAGGGTCAGACAAGGCTCTCTTGAAAAGGGACATCTAACACAGCTGGACTGTTAGGATATGACACGGGACAATCAGTGTAAATTTGTTGTAAACCAAGTAATATTTTAAATGTTACGTGCTTCCATACAGAAGAATATAATATTTAAATTGACTTTAAATATCACCTCGTAAAAAGATAATACATCTCTGTAGTTAGATTAGAAAAAACGTGATATTCACAGAAGACACAAACACATATGAAGCAACTGTATGTTCATGCTGCCAAAGACATCACTTCCCAAAAGACTTCAGAACATCTTTCCTACTGTTCATGTGATTATATCCTTACCGCTCTCGCTCTACACATAGTGTCCACATTGCTTCTGAATCTTTTTCAAACCACTTTAAAAAGTGGGGGGGAAAAAAAATTCTTTTTAAAGTCAACATTTTTTTTAAGCTATAGTGATACAATCCAGAGCTGTAAGCAAGTGAATTTAGAGCTAGAGAGAAGTAACAGACACATTACAGGAAAAAATTCATAATTTCACCAGATGTTACAAACATCTAGACTTTTTCCTTACCTGCCTCCTGTCCCTCTGAGATGATGACGAAGAGGAGGCACTTCTATGTGACGGAGTGGATGTTTTGTGAGCTGGAGATATACTCTTCTCCTCTGAACTCATCTTTGCAGCAAACTTGTAGTAACAATCTTGTGCTCTTATCATTCATGTACAAAAAGGCAAGGGATGGCCTTATGCATCCTTTTGTTCCACAGTTTATGGACAGCCAAAGAGGAATTCAGTCTCAGCTGAAGTGCACCTTAATAAAGAAAAATGTGAGAAAAAGAGTGAATTAACACACCCTCTCTCCAAAGCAGCTCTTCAGCAAAGGAATCTGTTGACAGTCAGTATTTAATCAAGCAGATTCCCAGCTTTTTACTGCTCTTTCTAACAAGTATCCAGTAAAAAACCACACATTTTCTGCATTCTCACAGAAGATGAGAATGGTATTACATTTCAAAAACCCCTATCATAGAATCACAGAATGGTGGGGGTTGGAAGGGAACTCTAGAGATTATCTAGTCCAATCCCCCTCCTCAAGCAGGTCCACCTAGATCAGGTCACGCAGATACATATCCCAGGTGGGATTTAAAAACCTCCAGAGAAGAAGACTCCACATTCTTCCCGGGCAGCCTGTGCCAGGTCTCCATCACCCTTTACAGTGAAATAGTTTTATCTTATGTTTATGTGGAACTTTTTCTGTTCCAGCTTTTGTCCATTACTCCTAGTCCTATCACTTGAGACAAGAGAAAAAAGTGCCACCACATCTTCTTGATATATACCTTTTAAATAATTTTAAGTATTAATGAGATCCCCACTCAGTCTTCTTTTTTCCAGGCTGAACAGTCCCAGGTCCTACAGCCTTTAATCATAAAGAAGATGCTCCAATCCCCAGATCATCTTGGTGGCCCATCGCTGGACTCTCTCCAGAAGTTCCTTGTCCTTCTTGAGCTGGGGAGCCCAGAAATGGACACAGGACTCCAGATGAGGCCTCACCAGAGCAGAGTAGAGGGGTAGAAGAACCTGCCCCCAGCTGCTGGCCACACTTCTTGATGCACCCTAGGATGCCATTGGCCTTCTTGGCTATAAGGGCACATTGCTGGCTCATGTTTAGTTTGCTATCCAACAGAAGTCCTAGGTCTCTCTCTGCAGAGTTGCTCTTCAGCAAGTCAACCCTCATCCTGTACTGGTGCAAGAAAAGACTTATGGATTTACAGCAACTCTCAGATAAAGGGTTCATTATCTCATCTTGCATAATATCATGACAATACTGTAACTCTTTAGGACTTCCTATACAACACAAATACCATTGGACACACAATTATAATCAGTACTTCTTTAAAATCCTGCAGTTAGACCGAGGACTCTACAAGTTAGTTTTTGAAAGCATGACTCTCTTTCAAAGACAGTGGCCTCACTGAAGGGACGGATAACCCAGTTTCACGAATCAGCACTTTTCCGATGACGCAGAGCTCACCACATGCTCACGTCTTGCTCTCAAAGACAATGAGATGATACAAAGATAATACAAAACATCCTGACCAGAAAATGCTTTGTGCCACAAGATTCTGTTTCTGTCACAAGATTTATATTTTCATCCAGACAAAAACTGTTAATTCCCAGTTAAAAAAACCCATAAAAACAAAACACAACATATTGAAAGCAGGAGCTACCTAGGGCCCACTCAGATAATCTGGGCTGCCCTGATGAATGCAGTGACCAGGTCTGGCATCAGGAGCCTACCCCAAGTGATTCCAGACAGCTCTGCAACAGCCCCACAACAGGGCAAAGACAAGCCCATCTGTGAATAGGTACTGAAGAAAGGGCAGACAATACAGCAAAGGCAAAGAAAGAGGAATAAAACACATGAGAAACAACCCTATGAATACCAAGACCAGAGAAAGAAGGGCACCAGTGCACCCCAGGCACCAGTGCACTGCAGCTCATGGAGGAGATGGACAACTCTGGAGGAACTACAGCCCATTGAGCACTAACACTGAGCAGAATTTTCTCTGAAGGACTGCAGATTGTGGGGAATTCACATCAGAGCAAGGGAAAAAAGCACGAGGAGGAAGGAATGGCACGGAAAAATCGCTATGTATTGACCACAAACACCACTCCCCTACACATCACTTGGGGCAGGGGAAGACTAGAAGTGACAAGAATGAGGTTGAATGAGGACTGAGGTTGAATCTCAGAAAAATGGAAGGAAAGGTTTTCTGTTAATGTCTTTCGTTTCTCACTAACCAAATCTATTTTAAGTGGCAATAAACTTTTCCCTAAGCTGAGTTTTGATGTCAATAATTGATAAGCAGTCTCCCTGTCTTTATCTCAATGCACAAGCTTTTTCATTCTGTTTTCTGCCCCCTCCACACCACCAAGGCAAGGGAAAGTGAGCAGCTGGGTGGGCATTTGGCTGCTGAACAAGGCTAACCCACCACAGCTACAGGGACTCTTCACTGTTTGCTCAGTCACTGCTATATGTATCATCTCTTTCTGTGTATTCAATGCTTTATTTCACCTTACTCAAATATTTAACTTCCATCCAAGAAAAGAAAAATACTTAGATCAGCATAGAGGTATAGAATCATACAATCATTTCAGCTGGAAGAGACCTCTGAGATCATTGAGTCCAACCTTTGTCTCAACCACTAGACAATTTCCCTAAGTCAATTTCCAACCGTCTCTTAAACACGTCCAGGGACGATGACTCCACCACCTCCCTGGGCAGCTCATTCCAATGCCTGACAACTCTTTCAGTAAAGAAATTCCCCCTCATAACCAGCCTTAACTTTCCCTGGCAAAACTTGAGGCCATTTCCTCTTGTTCTATTGCTTGTTACTAGGGAGAAAACACCAACCCCTGCCTCACTGCAACTCCCTTTCAGGTAGTTGTAGAGAGCAATAAGGTCTCCCTTGAAAATTCCTTTCTCCAGGCTAAACAGCCTCATGTCCCTCAGCCGTTCCTCATGAGACATGCTCCAAATCCTTTACTAGCTTGGTAGCTCACCTCTGGATCCTCTCCAGCATCTCAGTGTCGTTCTTGTAGAGAGGTGCCCAAAACTGGACACATTATTCAAGGTGCAGCCTCACCAAAGCCAAGTACAGGGGAATGATCACCTCCCTGCTCCTGCTGACAACATTGTTCCTGATACAGGCCAGGATGCCATTGGCCTTCCTGGCCACTTCGGCACACTGCTGGCTCACGTTCAGCTGCTGTCAACCAACACTCCCAGGTCCCTCTCTTTCCAGCCACTTCTCCCCAAGCCTGTAGCACTGCTGGGGGTTGTTGTGGCCCAAGTGCAGGACTCTCATGGCATTGGCCTTGGCCCAGCAATCCAGCCTATCTAGATCTCTCTGAAAAGCTTCCCTATGCTCGAGCAGAACGACACTTCCACCCAGATTGGTGTCATCTGCAAATTTACTAAGACTGCACTCTATTCCGTCATCCAGATCATTAATAAAAATGTTACACAGGAGTGGCCCCAGTACTGAGACCTGGGTGACACCACTCACAACTGGCTGCCAATTGGATTTATCTCCATTGACCACAACTTGTGGGACCCAACCATCTAGCCACTTTTTCACCTAGGAAAATGTATGGCCATCCAAGCCAAGAACAGCCAGTTTCCCTAAGAGAATGCTACGGGAAACTGTGTCATAGTTTTACAACCAGCATTTTAAAATCTCCCTCCCCCATCCATCCTTTCTTTCCAGGCCCAGCTACCGCTTCTGATATCTCTACCTCCTCCCACCTCAATGGCTCAGGGGCACAGGGAATGGGGGATGTGGTCAGTCTCTCACAGATGGGCTCTGCCGCTTCTCTCTTCTCAGATGAGGATGACTCCTGGCATTCTTCCTCTGTTCCAATACAGGGTCCCTCCCATGGGACACAGTCCTTAATGAACTTCTCTGGTGTGGGTTCTTCCCAGCAGCTGCGGCTGCTGCCAATACAGAGTCCGTCACACAGGACAAAGTCCTTAGTGAATATCTCTGGTGTAGATTCTTCCCGACAGTTGCAGCTTCTGCAGATACAGGATCCCTCCCACAGGACACTGCCTCTTCTGGGCAAAATTTTAATGAGCTTCTTTGGTGTGAGTTCTTCCCCAAACTTTCAGCTTCTGTGAATATCGTGTCCGTCACACTGGACACAGCCTCCTCTGAGCATAGTAACTGCCCCTGGCATGGGATCTTTAATGAAGAGAATCACTGCCCCTGATGTGGGGTCTTCAACAAAATGCAAATCTCAGCTTCACCAGTGCTCTCCAGAGGATACAGGGGAGTCTCTGCTCCAGCATATCTTCTCCTCTCTTCCCTCACTGACCTTGGAGTCTGCATGGTTGCTTCTCTCACTCTTCCCACTCCTTGCACCACCACCAGCTGGAAAAGATGAAGGGACAGAAGAAGAAAGGAACAGGAATAAGCCTCCTCTTCTGGCTTCTTCTTCTTAAAAAGTGATTGTGGAGGTGTCTAATTGGCTCAGCCCCCTAAGTGAGTCTGACTCAAAGGTGGGGAGAGTTTTGAGCAACTTCTTACAGGAGCCATCTTTACAGCCCCTTCCCCCTTACCAGAAAAAACTTTATGTGAAACCATGAAAAATGCCTTACTAAAGTCAAGGTAGACAACATCCACAGCCTTTCCATCATCCCACAAGCATGTCCCCTTGTCATAAAAGGAGATCAGGTTTGTTAAACAGGACCTACCCTTCATAAATCTATGCTGACTGTGCCTGATCACCTGTTTGTCCTACTTGTGCTGCATAATAGAACTTAGGATGATCTGCTCCATCAGCTTCCCAGGCACCAAAGTCAAACTGACAGGCCTGTAATTTCCTGATCATCCTTCCATCTCTTCTTATATATGGGTGTTCTTCCAGTTCTGGCTGACTTCCAATCAGATTGGATGTCCCCAGTCAGCCAAGACTGTTGATAAATGATGGACATTGGCTTGACTTTTTATTGCGTCAATAAGAAGTCAAATACTACCTGTCATACACTATCAAACTGTTGCAAATACATTATGAGTACATCATAACAGCTCAGGAACAGAGGAAACGTCTCAGTGTTTAACAGATTACTTTGATCTTGCTTCAGAGGATGGATATTGTGTCTGGTCTTCCATTAACCTTGGATAAAATCATTCCCTGAATGATGTCATCTGCTTGAAGCTTTTATCTATCTTCTCCTTTTCCCTCTCTCTAATTTTAAAATAGTGCCTTTCCATACACTGTGAGGACAGCACATCAAGGGTTAACAGCACAGCTAGCTTTAGGTGGGTGTGAAGAAAGGTGCTGTCCTGCACCATGTTAAATGAGATGTAGGCTCAAGAAATTCTGACATATTGAAGACAGAGCTCTAGCTTCTCCAGTCACAACAGATAACCGTGCAAGAATATCACCCTGAACCCAGACACTCTCACAGAGTCAACTAAATAATTAATTACTGCCTTGAGGCCACCCGCTTCCAAATACTGCACCCTAACACCTTCAGCTGGAGCTGAGATCTGTGATGACTCACAAGTGACAGGATTTTTCTGCCTGCTATACTACAGAAAGTGGAATGACTTCACTTTAGTAATCAGCACTTTTGCAAGTACAAATCTCATCCATATCTTCAAGGAATCTCCTGCAGAATTACAGATCCCATACAATATCCACAGAGCCCACACAGCATCCTAGTGGCATAGTTGAGAGGATGTGGCTGTTCCACCAACAAAAGCTACCCACATAGCATGAATATCTTATAAACTGCTCTGTTCCTAGGATGACAATTTCCTACTAGAAGCAGCATGAGTTGTGCTGGAGCTGCTTAGAGTCAGCTACAAGAAGCCAGGTTGCAGGAACAAAGAAAGAAGCTTTATAGCACATTTCTTTCAGAACTTCAGAGAGAAGACATAATGAAGTTGCACTCAAAGAGAGGCTTTTTGTTCTACCCTAGCACACCAGGGATCACTGATCTAGTTTAACAGCTTTTCATATCCTACAAATGTATCAGGAAAATATCATCAAGAGAGGTGTACCAACAGTGATATCTCAAGATCTGTGCAATTTTCATATAAATAATATTCAAAGTACAAAAATCAGAACACAAAAATTATAATCCTAGTTCACAAAGCCATGCAGAACAGTTGAGTTATTTAATAGCTGAAAGGACACATTTTTAGCCTCTTTCAGCTATGGGGTCACTGAAAAATTTTTAGCAGAGCAGCCTTTGGGTAAATGAAAATCAACCCCATTTAAAACATCTGATCTTCACTTTGTTAACTCATGTGAAAAAATTTATATTTAGTATTGGCAAAGGAGGACAGTGATCTGGCATGTCAAGTGTGGTTTTAAGGCTCTCAGGAAGTGAAGGTGCTGTTTCAAAAAGCAAACACAATGCTAGCAAGCAGCACATGAGAAAAACAGTACTGTAAATAGTTGCCAGGTTTGAGATTATCTAAGTATGGGCTTTTTCTTTTGAAAGAAAATTTAAATTATAAATCGGTTTCATCAAACTCCGCAGTGGTTCTGTGGAGCTCCCCATCATTAAGAACTGAACTTAACCAAAAACTTGCTCAAACCACACTGATTTATTGACAGCAGTCTCACCAAAACTGATTTTATGTAAAAGTAAATCATCCTCCTTCACGCTACAGGATGCAAACATTTCTTCTTGCCCTATTTAATAGCACCAATAAACTTCGATACAAAATTGCTATTCCATATACACAGAATGTTCTGATAAACTGTTCAGGGTTAAAATTCAAAAGGCGGCAAATGGGATATTTCAGAAAACATGCACTGTAAGTACAACAAAAACTATTAATGCAAAATAGCAAGAGCTAGCATTGAGCTTTTTAGTTTGTTCTTGCACGTTGAATTTGGATTCTGTTTCTCTATATTGCTAAAGAGCTTATCTTATAATTTTGGCTTAAAATTTGGGTAATACATTTTTTTGAGAGCTTGTTAGAAGGAATAAATTTAGTTAAATTGATGTGAATAGATGCCAGTCTCTCTGTAACTAAGATTGAAGCAAACAATTAGAAATCTAAGTTTTTTTGTCAACAAATCCAATTCACCAAAATTAAACCAATGCTTTTGAAACATTTTTCATGGGCTTTTTCGATCGGTGACTGACAATTTTTCTGTTGAATTCAATGGGAACAGAAGCCAGCCATATACTATGGTAGAATATTTCTAGAAAATAATAGAAAATCTAAAAATACATTCAAAACCCGTGATGTTGGGTTTTGAGAGCGTGGGGGGCATCCCCCTAGTAATTGTGCCTTTGTTCTGATACTGTTTCCTGACAAAGATTAAAACATCTGACTCAATGTATGAGGTCAACTTTATTATCCCTTTACTTCACAACAAATATGTCTTCAACGTAGAGATTATTTATTTCAGTTAGTCGACTCAAAAAAAAATGGCTTTATCCTGCATAAACAAGGGTAACAGTATTAATTACTACTTAACCAAATATCATTGACTTGTAGGCTGCATTTTGCACCACACCAAGTAAATCCTTCATTAACTGCTCAAAAGCACCTGTCAGTTTAGGCATATAAGTTGGTTTAGCCTGTCAAAAAAATGCCCATGCACTGACTTGCCTGAAAGCTGCTTTGCCTTGAGTTCTCAAGGCAGGAAATATATTCTTTGCTTCTAACGTTCAAGAGTAGACAGACATCTTGGAATGTGAAAACCAGACACTGCATAGAGATTTTGGTCAAAACAGGTATCAGTAGCCTAGCTTGGAGTTTCGTCTTCAAGTTTTTTAATTGGCACCTCAACTATTTTTTACCTAAAACATCATTTGTAATTTAGTAATAAAAAATATTAATTGGTTCATTACTACACTCTCTTCTAAGTTATTTACATATTTTTATGTAAGGTGATATATATAGAAAGGTAAAAGGCTCTGCTCAAAGTCAAGGAGCACAGCAAAGGAACGAGCACATGCAGCAAAGTCTTTTAACTCTGATGCATAAGGGTAAAAAGCCTGAAAGACAAGGGAGCACAGAGAGGTATTTACTGATTTCTCATCACCTTCTGTCCCAGGTTGTAATAATATTTTTTATACAACATCTCTTAAAATTATTTCCTGGGAATTCTGTAGATGACTTATTCTTCAGTATAAAAGTACAGAAGATGAGATTGATTTTCCATTTGTTACTCTTCATTTCTTCACTGAACAAACTGCAGTGTATCTAGAGTTGCACAGATTGTCATCATTTCAATTTTTTGTTTAAAATTGAGTATTTTTATGTTACTAGCTTTATGTGTTCTGTATAATACTTTGTGTGTTTTAAAAGTAAAAATTAAAACAAAAAAAGGGGGAATGGAATGGAGAAAAGCTATTTTTGGGGGGGAGGCAGGGAGAAGTTAGCAGCTTTGAAAGGTCTGAGTGACACACATACATGAGGAATGAAGTGAGACAATACACCAAGGAGAAAACTGGGCAAAGATCTGGGAAACACAAGCTGTATAAATGCACAAAATAAATGGGTGACACAGAGAAGAGAAGCAGCTTGTGGAAATTACATTAACAATATCAGACGTATAGATAGTGCAGCTATCTTGCGTTACAAGTTGTCACCATATGGCAAGTCCAGACACTGGTTAGGAAAACTCTATCCTGTCTCAAAAGCTGAAGATGTTCCACCAACCCTGCGCAAATGCACTAACTGCAGTGTTTTGTGAAAAAGCTTTTAACAGAAGTGATGAAAACATATAAATACATGGCTTGCGTAAATCCAGAGTTACAAATAAACCTGCATGTCATAAAACAGACAAATCAAAGTTCTCAATGGGTAACTCCAAATGAAGTCTGGATTCAAATAACAGACTCCTGTGATAAATGTTGTTTCTCACTCTGATTGAGCCTTTTCTGCAAGAATGCCCAGAATGCTTTATAGATTGTTTATTATCTTGTGCAGTATTGGAGTAATTTGAAAAGATGGTTTAGGGTGCAGAATCGAGTCTCTAGATAGAAATGAACCAAAAATATGTGACTGTCGCTGGCATTATTTCAAGCAAAATATCTATCAATATGTGGCTGTTTTTCATTTGAAGAGGTTTTCTGTGATGCTCCACACTGGGTACACAGTCATTTGATATTCGAGCACTTGCTGGAGGCCAACCTCTGCTCTAACATATGAAACTGCCTGTTACCCTGTTTATTGTCAAAATTCCATGCAGGAAAAACATAACCTTGCTTTTGTTATAGTACATGAATGTTGCAAACACAAGTATATAAAAGAAATCCAACATCTCAGTTGTGGTAGCAATGCTCTGGTAATTTAATTGACCCTTTAGAGGAAATAAGCAATTTGCCTTTTTTTTCCTTTTTTTTTTTTTTTTTTAAATAAACAAGTGAACCAAATCTTTTACAGCTATTATTTGAGAATCAGCCACATCACTTTAGAAAAGCAACAACTTTGTAGGAAAAGGCTTTACTAAATTCATTTTAAGATTTTCTCTGAAGGTCCTATAAAGAAATAAGAAAAGGTCAACTCCAAATTCAGGAAAATTATTGATTATGTTTGGCATGTTGACAGTAGGGAAAAAAATGTTCTCTTTTAATTCAAAATCATTAATTGCCATCCCATTTTTCCCTATTTTAATAGTACAATTGCTCCAGTAATAACTTTCAAGGCCAATATTTAGAGATGTCATTAAAATGTGACATGTCCTAGACCTCTGACCAGTGAATTTTACATACTAGACACCAACAATACACTGATGATCTAAAAGGACCACTGATGATTTTCAGATCAAATTTTTACCAGTAAGAATAAATGAAGTGCTATAGGAAAATTAGGAAATCTTACTAGCACTGAATGATTTTTAAGGTAGAAAATATTAGAATTCATATGACTGTGTTACCATTGCTCATTTTTAGTATTTTAAAAGCTGCATATTCAAGGTTTGAGTAACAAATGTACATGTCTAATTACAGTTATTCATAACAACCCTGCACACACAAATCCTCCATCCAATACTATATACAGCGATACATACAGTGCCTAAATACTGCCATGAATCACTCTTTATCCCATACTCAGGAGGATCGAGAACTTGACTGTAGATAGGAAACAAGTCAAGTCCAGCACTACCCCTAGAGAGGAGTCAAACTGCTGAACTTCATCGGCATAATTTGCAATTTCTATGATCATAGAATCATTTAAGTTCTTTTCTAGAGACCTTTGACCCCTTGCAATGCTACAGACTTGGAGAAGAGTGGCTGGAAAGCTGCCCAGTAGAAAAAGACCTGAGTGTGTTGGCCAACAGCTGGCTGAATATGAGCCAACAGTGTGCCCAGCTGGCCAAGGTGGCCAATGGCATCCTGGCCTATATTAGAAATAGTGTGACCAGCAGGACCACAGAAGTGATTGTTCCGCTGCACTTGGCACTGTTGAGGCTGCACCTCAGATACTGTATTCAGTGTTGGGCCCCCCACTACAAGAAAGACACTGAGATGCTGGAGCGTGTCCAGAGACAGACAATGAAGCTTGTGAAGGGTCTGGAGAACAAGTCTGACAAGGAGTGGCTGAGGAAACAGGGGGTATTTAGTCTGAAGGAGGCTAGGAGGAGATATTATATGAACTGAAAAAAGGTTATAGTGAGGTGTCCCAAGGAACATGTGATAGGACATGAGGAAATGGTCTCAAGTTGTGCTAGGAGAAGTTTATATTGGAGATTAGGAAAACTTTTTCACTGAGAGAATAGTTAAGCGTTGAACAGGCTGTCGGGGGGTTGGTGAAGTCACAGTCCCTGGAGGTATTTAAAAGACATGAAGATCAGGTGCTGAGGGACATAGTTTAGTGGTGGGCTTGACAGTGTTAGGTTAACAGCTGGACTCAATCATAAAAGTCTTTTTCAGCTAAAATGATTTTACAATCACGAAAACTGCAAATTGCAAAGTGCAGCAGTAATGACGGCCTCCCTGGGATCATGGTGTCAAACAGTAGCCTCGCCACTGCAGGGTGATCAGGGCATTCACTCAGCCTCCCTCCTACAGCTATTCCACTCCTGGGCTTCAGTGAAACTCTGAGATCTCATGTTTGCTTACTAGGCTTATTAAATGGTTAGATGTGGGCACTCATGGTCTTTACAGCGTTAATCACTTTGCTAATGTACTTAAGTATATAACTAGACATAAATTGTAGCACTGCAACTCAGTTGATATCAACTGCATCTCAGTTGATAAAAAAAAATGTAGACAAAAGCTGTACTTACCCATTTTACACATGCAATTTCCTGTAAACTCAACATTAGAAAATTAATTGGCTATGACACAATCTTTGTGTCAATAAGAGAAAAGTCTAAACCTGTATCATGTTCTTAAGGCTACCACTTCTCCTTGACTGATAATCAATAATGCAGCAAAGTAAGTGGAAAAAAAAAATATTTTTCATATATGTCATGTTTTACAGATCGGCGTTTCACAGTCTCCCATAACAAGCATTTGTTGGAAGAATTATCAAACAAATGAAAGTGAATTAACAAAGTATTTCCCAAAAGAGTGACTAGGTTTATTAAATGCAGTGATTTTTAAAGTTCTTAGGTTTTGCTTTAGTGTTTGGGTGAAGTGGTGCTTTGCTGTTTTCAGGTGGTTTTGTCTTTTAAGAAAGTCTACTTCTATAAAGTCTCTACATCTTACACGGGAGACTGAAGTATCCCCAAACATCACTAAGACACTATTATTTTTGCATCACCCTTAAAATAACACAGTGCCCCCCAGCACTTTACACCTGGTATGATTTCTTTAACACTGAGGTATCATGGTTTTTTTTTTCCTGAATGGATAGTCAAAGAATAGGTCGATAATATAAAAAGTAAACATTATCTAAAAAATTTAATTGCATGGGCATATATCTCTGCAAAATACACAGTTATGAAATATTTCTTCAAATAGATGGATAAGGTCAAAAAACAGATAATCAGATTCAGAAAATAAGAGGTCAGTACAACATCTGCCTTTCCTGTTTTCTGCTTGCCTACACGATTAAGCAGTTCACTGCCCTTCCACAAGCCCCAAAGCATACATGGTAATTAGTGGAGTTCCAGTATGCCCAAACCTCCAGTTTTGATGATAATTTCAAAATATGCCCTCAACTCATTTGCAGTCTCTGAGGATTGCCTCAACAGCTGAATTCACCCTAGGATTTTCATTAGAATGTCTTTGTTGTTGCATTGTTCCTCAGGATATGACAGTAATAGTATACTATTGATTTGCATAGCATGGAATTTTTGTGTACATTACACAGGCAGAATATCAACCTATGTGACATACATTTGTAACAGATGTGAGCAGAGGGTTAAACATATATCCATATTTACAAATATATGACCACAAACATACAACAGTTTTCAACTGAAAACATTGCTGGGGAAGTTCTGTTTCCATTTTTTCAAATAATCACATTTTTCATTTATTAAAAAAAAAAAAGCCAGAAGACACTAATAATTTTAACCAAAACTCACAAAATACTTTAAACAATAAAATGGTTCATGTTTTCACCCTCACAATTTTCAACAAGCTCTTTAAAAAAAAACTAAAATCTTCTTTTTTCCTTATTTTAGTAATGAATTTTTTCTTTCCTACTAGGCAACTTAGAGGAAAAATAGATTAGAAGCCTAAAGACTCAAATCTTTAATTAACGTCTCATCTGGACACTGACCTAAAGCTGAGAACTTAATTTCCCTTATAAAAAGGCTACAGAACATTTTCAAGAAAGAGCTTTAAACCTCCATAACAGAGGCCCTCGTAATCCATGTCTGGCTGCATTTTATTGCCCTTCTTCTATTAGCCCATTATTTGTTTCTCTACGTGTTTTATTTCCACTGCCACACAAACATGACATTTTTTATATTTGTTTCAAACCTACCAACTAAAATTTTGATTCAGAGCAAATTAAGAACTGCCTATTTAACTGATCTTGAATTCTGAACAGTGTTATCAAATGCCTGTGTGGTAGTTTAGCCCTAACTGAACAATAACCAAACCACCCAGTTACTCCTCCCCAACTCAGCAGGACGGGGAGGAGAACCAAGAGAGAGTTGTAGAACTTTCTGGGTTGAGATAAGGACAGTTTAATAGAACCCCACAATGAGTAGGCAGTTACAGTGATGGCTAAAGGACAAAAAAAAAAAAAAGGAGCAATGCCCAACGTAACTGCTCACCACGCTCAGCCCGACAGCAGAACTGCAGTGGCTGCACTAGTTGCAGCACTGCCTCAGCCCAGCTGCTGCCCTTATATCCCGAGCATGATGGCACATGGGATTGAACAGTCTGGCCACAGCCCCCAGCAGCAGCTGGGGAGAGTTAATTCTATCCTGGCCAAACCCAGGACACCTGGCCAAACCCAGGACAGCCTGTAGAGAGAATGCCATCAAAAAAAAGAAACAAACAGTGATGTCTGAGTATAAATGCAATGTATTTATGGGAGCAAACACAAGGTTGATGTAGTTTGCTCAGGTCATGGAAAATGGAGAGGGGAAACACAAAACTGGTGGAGTATTCAGAGTTTCCACCGAACCTACTTTTTGGGGTGTTAAATGGAAGGTCACATCCAGGAACAAGAACAAAAAAAAACAACAACTCCGAGATGCAATTTTATTCTTGGAAGCAATTAGCTTGACAAAGAGTAAGCATCACGGCGGATCACAGCTGCACAGGATAACATAGTTAATGGCTTATATATAATCTGGGAAATATCAAGAAGGAATAGGGGAGCTTTATTACCTCTGTGACTGCTACTAAATCACTGTGTCCAGTTCTGCTGCCAACATTTCAAAGACATTCATAAAAGGGTTCAAGAGAGAGCCATGAGCATGATGACAGGATTGACAAATGTCATTACCAATAAAAGATTTCTAGAAGTCAATGTATTTAGTTTGTTAAAGAGAAGATTGACGGGTCACTGGATGACAGTCTATAACCCACTACATGGAGGGGGAAGACTTTATTTTTATAATTCTTCTTAAATGTATAACGAAATCTAGCAGGACAAAAAGAAGTGATAAATGTAGGCAGGTTAGATATAAGGCACAGATTTATAATAGTGAAGATAATTAAGCACTGATAAAATATGCTGGGGATTACAGTAGGTGTTTGTAGGAGTATAAGAAGACATTTTCAGAATGAGATTGAAATTTTTAGTTTTTTTTTTATTTTTTAACATATTCCAAATCTCAGCCATCACTGCTGATTTGGAGCAGGAATTTATTAATGTCAGTCTCATGGCCTACTTCATTGTGAGTTCAGGCTATAATATCATGCAGCCCCTCCCTCTCCCATCCCAAAACTGAAAACAATCAACCAACAAAAAAACCAAATCAACTCAGGAAAAGAAGGATAAAATTATTTTCTTCTTATTCCTGATCTCTGGTGCATCCCAATAAGCTCTCCAGTTGATGTTCTCCAATTTTATCAACGGCACCAATGGGAGTTGGAGGCCTGTGGCCAGTGGGGTTCCACAGGGGTCAGTTCTGGGGCCAGTCTTGTTCTACATCTTTATCAACAACCTGGATGAGGGGACAAAGTGTACCCTCAGCAAGTTCCCTGACAACACCAAACTGGGAGGACTGGCTGATTCACCAGAGGCTGTGCTGCCATTCAGCAGGATCTCGACTGGCTTGAGAGTTGGGCAGAGAGGAACCTCTTGAGGTTTAACAAGGACAAGTGCAGAGTCCTGCACCTGGGAAGGGACAACCCCATGCACCAGTACAGGCTGGGAGTTGACGCTTTGGAGAGCAGCTCTGCAGAGAGACACCTGGGAGTCCTGGTTGACAATAAACTGAACATGAGACAGTAATGTGCCCTCGTGGCCAAGAAGTCAAATAGCACCCTGGGGTGCATCAAGAAGAGTGTGTTCAGCAGCTGGAGGAAGGATCTGCTTCCCCTCTCTACTCTGCCATGGTGAGACCTCATCTGGAGTCTTGTGTCCAGTTCTGGGCTCCTCAGCTCAAGAGGGACAGGGAACTTTTAGAGAGTAAAGTGCAGGGCCACCCAGATGATCAGGCGACTGGAGCATCTTCCTTACAAGGAAAGGCTGCAAGACCTCAGGCTGTTTAGCCTGAAGAAGAGAGGACCTTATGAACCTTATGAATGGAGTGAGTCTTTTTAATTCAGTGCCCAGTGACAGGACAAGGGGTAACAGGCATAATCTGGAACATAGGAATTTCCATGAGTAAAAATGATTTTACTGAAAGGGTGACGGAGCACTGGCACATGCTGCTCAGGAAAGGTGTGGTGTCTCGTACTCTGGATGTTTTCAAAGTCTGCCTGGACATGTTCCTGTGCAACTTGATATATTCCTGTGCAACCTTGTCTAGGTGGACCTGCTTTAACAAGGGAGTCAGACTAGATGATCTCTAGGGCAACCTTCCAACCCCTATCAATCAGTGATTCTGCAATTTTCACATGTCACTAGGCCTTTATTAAGCCAGACTTTTTATAGGGAACAATATTAAATGTTCTTCAAGTCTAGAGAAATATATATTCTGAACATTGATAATATTTTGATCAATGTTTTCCTTACTGCTTGAAAGAATCTGTCATACTGACACATACGTTTAAAACATAAGTTTCCATGGAAGAGCAGGAACACATCATAAAGTAATTTTTTTAATTCATTGCTACCTGTAATGAGTTTCTTTGCACCTCACTAAACAATTGGTTTCATTAGAAAGATAGAAAGGAAATACAGACTATTGTTTTCCCCATCAGGGAAGTACAAAAAAAGTCTTCAGCACTTTACAAAAACCATTAGGAATCACAGGCATAGATGGAAAGACCATGAGATGGAATTAAACACTTTTGAAGTTCCTGCAAAGTCTGAGATATATTGACTGGAATTAAGCTCAGCACAAGAATGGGTAGGTTGCTCAGAAGTAGTTTCTTGACAGCAAATCAGTGACAAAAAAACTCTCACAGTAAACGAAAAACAAAAATATCCTTTCTCTTAATGCACAGATGGTTATCTCTTGACTCTATTCCATGAGGAAAATACATTCTATTTCCTGTTGTCACACTAAACACCAAGTCCTGCACACATCAATAGCTAGATATGCTTACTTTTCAAATACTAATGGATCAAAAGTCAGCTGCAGTGACAAAAACAGTGTAAAAACACTCAGAAATAATATTCATTTGCTGTACTGTAATATTCATTTCCAACACTACTAATAATTTCAGCTGAAATTACATTACACTAAATCGCCTTTGCCTGTGCATGAAGCATGATCTAATGTGAACACAGAAATGCCCTCAGGCACCTTGCACAGAAAAAAATATCTGAGTGGCCCTAGAATGTTCTCATCATTGAAAAGCTGTATGTTCTCCATCAGTCATTGATTTCTCAAACATATTATAGACAGAAAACTACTCCTAATATGTATTGATATTGTACATAAACAGATTATAAAACCAGAACAGACCACCCTGATGATTTAAAATAAAAAGGATCACAGGAATTTCCCGGTTTAGTTCCTCTTTGAAAGAAACCAAATAATTTAGCAAAACATCCAACAGCATCCAATAGTGTGAAATTAAATTACCACAAGTCCTAATATGTTCTTGTAGAAATTAATTTCCCTGCATTATTAAGAATGTGCATGCTATTTCTCCTTTAAATATGTCTAACTTCAAATTTTAAGCCAAAGGCCTTTTTTAAAACCTTTGCCTACTACATGGAAGAGCTCTCTTCAAATGCAAAATTTGCTACTGCACAAATGCTCTGTATTTAGTGTTGAAACAAGACTTTTGGCATCTTGTGTCAGTTCTCACAGCTTTCTTCAAGATTTTTAATAAGTTTGATAAAGTTTAGAGACTAATTGGCATAATTAATGATCTGACAAACATGTAACAGTCAGATGTGCAGAAAGGCCTGCTATAATTAAGCTTAAGCAAAATGGTAAGGTAGCTTCCCTAGTTCTCACAGCAGCACACTTGTTTATACACTTCTAGACTTCAATGTGCTACTTAATCACATTGCACAAAGTAGCAGACATGCTGTGTTTCAATAGTATTCTCATTAGGATATGCTTCAGCAATTATTCTGACCACAGATAAATTTCTCAATAGCCAATGCTTATGTATTCACAAAAACCCACACTACATTCTTTGACTGGTTTTGTGCAAAACTGGCGTAAGGTGCATCAGTTCCCAAAGATATGCTCCTTGCAAGGCTGTGTCTGAGGAATGGAGGATCAAACTATAGCAACTCACAGAAAAAAAAAAAAAAAGTATGAAAGTTTTTGGTCACAATTAACACTTGTATATCCTTAATTTAGCTGTACATTAAACGTGCCAGCTGGCAAGCAGTACTCTCTACTATTCCTTTGTGTCCTGGGAAACAATCACTCTTCCCCTGTAACATCAAACATCACTATTCTCTTTGAATACTATCTACAAAAATTCTAGTTACGCTTCCTCATAATTAAAGACAGAACACTTACATTTACTACCTGTTGGTGTCGGATAGAAAGCATCAAGATTAGTAATGTCCATCAAAGAATCCTGTTTCATCTCTCTTTAAAAATAACTTGCCTTGGAACACTTCAATGAGTGATGATCATTATTGCATGACTTGCTGCATTAGCACCACTTGGAAGACATGAAATTAGTTTTCCTGGACTTGACACACAATAAACCACAACATTTACCTGTGCTATTCACACCTGGCAACCTCACTAGGTGCTCACGAGCTATCTGATGTGTAATAACATCTCCATATGAACAACTCCCATCACCAGTACTGAAGACTTATAGGGGTAACAGCACAGCAGAAACACGAATCCCCAACATGCCACCATATGTTACTAACATCTTAATGTTTTGCTACAAATTAATTTTCCCAGTGTTCATCATCTCTTAGCACTCCAGATTCCCACAATTACTTCGTGTCCTGCAGACCCATCTCCTTTAAAGCGCAACCACTCCGCCTCCACTCCAGTATTTGTCATTCTTCCTCTCCCCCATCTTGTGACCGTGTACACACTACCTCCCTACAGACTCAGTTACTCCTTCATAGTTCACGACCATGCCAGGTCCCTTTTCATCATTCTTTGTTCATGCTTCTCTTACATATTGCACATGATCGTGATCCTTTTCTAACCTGAGATCCATACATGCCCCACTTCTTTACGTTACATAGTGCAATCCAGAAGGTCAACTCACTCACAGCAACAAATTCTTTAGAAACAATTTAAAGCATATTCTGTGTTTTTAAAAAACTGCTTATGAGAGAAGCAGCAGCTGCAGAATCCAGTTATAAGAAGAAAATAAAAAAAGAGAACCTATAATTACAATTAAAAGACCAGAATGTCTGTGCCCTGCCACTTTCCAATACACATAGGTTTCTCTCTCTGGGGCTGAGGAAGTTTTTCTTCAGCTTGTTCTAAACAAGAACACCAAGCAGAAGATGTCTTATTTCAACATACTATATACCTGTGGTACACTATCATTTTATCACAAACTATTTGTAATTTTCTTTGCAAAACAATTTCTAACGAGGGGCTTAAAGTTATGCCAGCGACAACATAAGCACTTACACAGTGTTTTTCAGCTGTACTTCCCAAAAGCATTTTAATTTTAGCATGGAGTCAAGTCAGTCACAGCAGATGCAGAGTTTGCAAGTTGCAACCAATTCTCACAAAATCCTCATCAATGATCTGAGACAACTGATCCATTGAGGCCCTAAATGGCAAGTGCCTGCCAATTATGCACAACACTGTTTATCATTCTTTAGAAGAATATTTACTAGGAACTAATGAATTTTCTTTTGTGCACAAATTCAAAATTCTCAGGCTGGTCTGAAGAGAAAATTTCAAACTGCTCAATTTCAATACAATTTTAAATAGACACAGAATATTTCTTCAGTTTCAATAGTAAGAAAAAAAAAATCACTTTTTGAAAAATTAATTCATGTTTAGGGTTGCATCTGATTTGCTGTTGTCAGCAAGTAACTATTGCCTAAAGTTAGCAAGAAATACAAGTAACCTGGTATATTTATTGAAAAATGGTGCATATCCTTAATTAAAAACATCACACAAATACAGTATCTCATATTCAGTTCCAAATTTTTGAAACTTTTATTTAGCAATCTGTTAATCCAATCAAAGAAATAAAATCCTCATTTTTTTTTTTTTAAGGAAATATCATCATTTCAAAAATTAGAAGGCTTATAGAAGAAATCAAATGTCTTCATTTTAATTTAATTTGTTGGACTTTCCAAATTATGCTAGATTTACAAAGTACTTATATATTTCTCATTCTAACTACATTGACAAGAACAAAAAAAAAAACAGCCTTAAAGGCCCTCTGATTATTTAACATGAATTTTAATCTTTTCTTTTTAAGTAAGTACCACATAAAATGATATATTGCACTTCTATCTGTGAACACCACAGTTTCACATTTTTCACTTGTAGACGTAGATAGAATTAGAGAGGTGCCTTTTGGAAAGCTGCTCAGAGTAACAGTGAGATAGACTAAACTTAAAACCTGCAGCAAGCTTTGACACACATCAGACAACTTGGAAGGTGAAAAACTGAGGTTTATTTTAAGATAAGATGAGAGAGAAGGTGAATGATTGTTTCCTTCTTTTCCCGAATACACGCAAGTGTTCCACGTTGGTTAGCTGCTAACCAACTAAGAGCAGCCAAATGAGAGGTTCAGTCGGGAAAGCAACACTCAAGAATTTTGCTGTCTGATATGCATTAACATCAGAGCAAACAGCAGACACTGCAACTGAAAAGAAGAGCCAAAAGGCAAATCCAGCATCTGGCCTGTGCTGGCCAAAGGCAGTGACTCAGCTATGGTGACAGCACATACTAAGAGACAGATGCACAATTTTAGTAGTCAATAGAATTGCTAGCCTAGTGCAGAAAACTGATGAAGTTAACAACTATGGCTGAAAGACTGCTTCTGCCGTCTTGACCATTTCCACACTGGTTGCCTGGACAGAATGAATCATCAGTCACAAGCACAGAGTTCTGGCTTTCCATGAATGGTGACCTTGCTTAATACATTACGAAAATGTTATTTCTTTATCTTTCTCCAGTACATTCAGTTAAATGTGACATCAATTAAAGATTAATTTTAGATTTTAATTCTGTCTGAACTCAAATAAGTGAAAACCTCATGCCATCTAAAATAATATCTTGCCCTCCAGTGCTTATGAACACCAGTGAAATAACAGAAACCCTCGACTGTTCAACCTCTTCTGTGTTTCCCATTTTATATGGCAGTTAGTGTTACATTGTATGGATGGCAAGGTCTAAAAAGCCACACAATATGCCAGTGAACTACATGAGGTTCTTACTAGCTCACAAAATGTAATCTTTTGTGCACATGAGGTAACACAAGATTGACCAAGAGTAACTAAACTACATTACAGACCTAAATCTGTTGCCATTTTGCCTCATGAAAAGATCAATAGTGCAGGAACAAGCTTGAAAAATAAAACAAAAAAAGCTGGAATTGTTCCAGCCTTGTGCTACTGCAACTATTCAAAATATCACTTTTTAATATAGTATAAATTATAGATACTGTCACTGTCGGAACCAAGATTATGACTAATTTCTCACAATAAAGTTTTTATATACACACACTTTACAGAAAAGGAAAAAAGCACTAAAAATACTTTTAAAATATTGGAATATTTCATTATAGTTAAAAGATGAAATTAAATATTTATTTACTGGTCTTCAGTTGACTGATTAATTACTAACTTAGAGTTTCCTCATCCGTATGGTAACTATCCACAAGATCACACAAGAAAATGGGCATTTCAGTGAAAGCATTTTCCTCAAACAACTACAGTGCCCTGAACAAAATAAAAGTGGACTTCTCCCATCCTCATGTCCTGGCTGACACCAT
>WBNH01007595.1:71449-107315 GCA_013401255.1 Urocolius indicus
TTTTTAAGTAAGTACCACATAAAATGATATATTGCACTTCTATCTGTGAACACCACAGTTTCACATTTTTCACTTGTAGACGTAGATAGAATTAGAGAGGTGCCTTTTGGAAAGCTGCTCAGAGTAACAGTGAGATAGACTAAACTTAAAACCTGCAGCAAGCTTTGACACACATCAGACAACTTGGAAGGTGAAAAACTGAGGTTTATTTTAAGATAAGATGAGAGAGAAGGTGAATGATTGTTTCCTTCTTTTCCCGAATACACGCAAGTGTTCCACGTTGGTTAGCTGCTAACCAACTAAGAGCAGCCAAATGAGAGGTTCAGTCGGGAAAGCAACACTCAAGAATTTTGCTGTCTGATATGCATTAACATCAGAGCAAACAGCAGACACTGCAACTGAAAAGAAGAGCCAAAAGGCAAATCCAGCATCTGGCCTGTGCTGGCCAAAGGCAGTGACTCAGCTATGGTGACAGCACATACTAAGAGACAGATGCACAATTTTAGTAGTCAATAGAATTGCTAGCCTAGTGCAGAAAACTGATGAAGTTAACAACTATGGCTGAAAGACTGCTTCTGCCGTCTTGACCATTTCCACACTGGTTGCCTGGACAGAATGAATCATCAGTCACAAGCACAGAGTTCTGGCTTTCCATGAATGGTGACCTTGCTTAATACATTACGAAAATGTTATTTCTTTATCTTTCTCCAGTACATTCAGTTAAATGTGACATCAATTAAAGATTAATTTTAGATTTTAATTCTGTCTGAACTCAAATAAGTGAAAACCTCATGTCATCTAAAATAACATCTTGCCCTCCAGTGCTTATGAACACCAGTGAAATAACAGAAACCCTCGACTGTTCAACCTCTTCTGTGTTTCCCATTTTATATGGCAGTTAGTGTTACATTGTATGGATGGCAAGGTCTAAAAAGCCACACAATATGCCAGTGAACTACATGAGGTTCTTACTAGCTCACAAAATGTAATCTTTTGTGCACATGAGGTAACACAAGATTGACCAAGAGTAACTAAACTACATTACAGACCTAAATCTGTTGCCATTTTGCCTCATGAAAAGATCAATAGTGCAGGAACAAGCTTGAAAAATAAAACAAAAAAAGCTGGAATTGTTCCAGCCTTGTGCTACTGCAACTATTCAAAATATCACTTTTTAATATAGTATAAATTATAGATACTGTCACTGTCGGAACCAAGATTATGACTAATTTCTCACAATAAAGTTTTTATATACACACACTTTACAGAAAAGGAAAAAAGCACTAAAAATACTTTTAAAATATTGGAATATTTCATTATAGTTAAAAGATGAAATTAAATATTTATTTACTGGTCTTCAGTTGACTGATTAATTACTAACTTAGAGTTTCCTCATCCGTATGGTAACTATCCACAAGATCACACAAGAAAATGGGCATTTCAGTGAAAGCATTTTCCTCAAACAACTACAGTGCCCTGAACAAAATAAAAGTGGACTTCTCCCATCCTCATGTCCTGGCTGACACCATCAGTCTCAGATATGGTGCAAGATTTGGTATTGTTTCACCTCTGTGTGTAAACTCCCAGATTTCTTTTTGTTATATATAATGCCCATAAAACAATCTTATACCAATCTTGTCATTACTGCAACATTTCCTCATACTTGAAATAGAAATCAGAATAGTAAAACAATTCTTATGTACCTTTGATTCAATGAAATGTAACCAAAATACAGACTGTTCTCCATCTACATATGAGTAGGATGAACAACCAAAAAAGTGGCTTCTCCAAGTTTCTGAAAAGTTCGCTTCACCCAGACAGTCTCTAAATCCCTGAGAGACTGAAGAATTAAGTACCAGTATCAGATTTTAGCAAGGATGGTCACATCCTCACTTCTTTAGGTTATCCCTGCCTCTAACAGTAATGCTGCATCTATGCTTTCACCACTTTGAACAGGTCGGTAATGTTAAGGGCTACTTAGAACACAATTTGTCAACATCAAGGAGTCAGATTAGCATGACAACTTTTCTGCATGAGTAGCCTTTTGGACTTGGCCCACAAACATATCATGTAAATGAAAGGAACTTTGCTTCTAAAATGTAAATCAGAGGAGACTATTTTTTAAATTCAACTTCAGTAATTTAGAGAAAAAAAGAATTTCAAATCCAAAGCAAAGTATAAGATAATTCACCTTTGTTTCAAAAACAGGCAAGCAAAACTATCCAATCTAAACTTAGTAAAGAGCAAATAGCCATAAATGAAACCTCTGCGCTGCGAGCAGTAAGCAACTGCAAGCCAAGATGTATCTGTAGACGCAACAAAGCCAGTATGACTTTGCAGTATTTTAATCTTTCTTAGTAATTCCTACTCAAGAGGTGAATGGCTGTTTCTTTCGTGATGTGATTGTACTGAGAAAATTCACTGAGCAGTATTTCAGAAGTATAACATTTTTAAGTAAAGAAAGTCATTGGATTAGCATCATACACCTACTGTCTCAAATCATGAGCGAAATGCTTGCTGTGCTGCATACACAGAATAGTTTGTGCAGCAGTATCCCAAGACGTGGCTGTAAAACTGCCAAGCACTCTTCACAACAAAACAAAATCTAATAGGATATTGCTGAAACAGTTTTCTAGTTTGCAACAATCCATCAGACGCTTTTACAGTCAGAAAGTGATAACAGGATGATATAAGGCAGCGGCTTTGCACTCAAGTCCACAAATTCCTAGCAGCAATGTCGAGCATTTTCAATTTGTGTTAAAGGAGACAGAAAAAAACAAAATTCCACGACCTCACAGAGTTATCGCTTATGTTGCAATGATTAACATATACCACAGGCCTCAACCAAATTGGCATGACCAACTAAAGGTTAAGAATCTCTGCTTCTAGCATGTTCTAAAAAATAAAACTGGTCGATGACTCAAAATAGATATTCTTCATTCTTCACTGTTGAGGCCATTGTAGGAAGCTTTTACTTCAAAACTGGCATCTATCCATTTTTGTAAGCACTGCTCCAACATGTTTTGCTTTGGGGAAGTAGAGAGACTTGTAGAATATAAACTGTAGATAGATCTAATAAATCTGCCATAGTTTTTTGCATAGTTGTGTCACATTTCAAATTATTGTTTCCCTGACATACTATGTACCATAGAAATGATGGTGCTAATTGACCATTCCTAAATATAGTCTGTCTGCAGCAGCATAGGGATGTAAAAACAGAGTGTACGTCTGAGCTATCTCCACAAGGCAATGCTGAAGTGAAAAAGATTTTGTGTGTGTGAAATCATAGCTGGATACTAGGCTAGACATGGCCTAAAAACGTATTTCTAGAAATACTTTTGTGTGCTTTTTAGGTGTTGTTCTTTACACTAACAAACCATTAACAGATTGTGTTAGTCAACATGATATTCTCTTGCACTCCACAACAAAATGCTGCCCTGTTTGAAATGCTGTTCTTGGCACAAGGTGTTAAGCTGAGTTCTTCCTCCAGCCTCCAGAGAACAACTCAGCAGAAACTAGCTCGCAAAACCATTTTTATAAAGAGAACAAGCCTGCTTTCCCAGACCATGTTTTCACATAGACATTTAAATACAAATCCTGCTCCATTATTTATAATGATAATTTCTAATTCATCATAATGAACCCAAAAAGGAAGCTATAGAAAACTAAAGAGCTTTTATATTAATTAACAAAGTAATTATATACTGTTGTTACTCAAATAAGCTATTTCAGCCACATGTGGTCACCCTTAGGAACCTCTGGTAGCCAAGTGCCAATACCACTTTTTGCCATACACTGTATTAATCCACATGTCAAAAATGCAAAGGCTAAGGATGTCACAAAGACCACAGCAATATTCGTTTTACCTGCTAAAGGTGCCAGCTTCTTTAATCACATCCATTAGGTTTAGAGAGAACCTCACGTAAAAAGAAACGGCACAGGAAGAATTTAGAGAGCTGCAGCAACTACACAAGAGCATACATGTGGTAATTAACTTCTGCTTGAAAAGGAATCTGAGGAAAGTTTTCAGTGGTCATAAACATTCTGAGCCAGAGAGCTTTCCAACATATACAGAAATTTGAATGTAGCACCACCACAGATGGTAAATGTTCAAGGAAAGGTAATTTATGATCAAAGCCATTATCCAATGAGATGGGGAGAGAATGAGGAGAGTAAAAGTGAGAAAAGTCATGGGTTGAGATAAAAACAGTTGAACAGGCAAAGCAAAAGCTGCACATGCAAGCAAAGCAAACCAAGGAATTCAGTCACTACTTCCTATTGGCAGCCAGGTGTTCAGTCCTTCCCAGGAAAGCATCATGCCTAATGGTTACTTGGAAATAAAAATGCCATCACGCAAATGTCCTCCTACTTCTTGCTTCTTCCCACAGCTTTCTACGCTGAGCATGATGGCATATGGTCTGGGATATCCTTTTGGTGAGTTGACGTCAGCTGTCCCAGCTGTGTCTCCTCCCAGATTCTTGTGTACCCCCAGCCCACTTGCTGGGTGAGAAGCAGAAAAGGCCCTGAAGCTGTGTAAGCCTTGCTCAGCAGTAATGAAAACAACTCTGAATTCTCAACACTGTTTCCAAAACAAATCCAAAACATAGCCCCATACTAACTTCTATGAAAAAATTAACTCTCTCCCAGCCAAAACCAATGTAGGCTTCCTTTAGAGTCTCAATATAGCAAAACTGAACAATGAAGTGCTGACATGACAGGTCATGTTCTTGAGATGCTACTTCTAATGCAGCTGGCTCTTTTGCAATTTGCAGGAGGGAGTGACTAAAACATTAAGGCAGCAACAAGTAGAAATAAAAGCTACTAGAATTAACAGTGTTCTGCTCCTTAGAATTTTGTTTGGTTTTTGGTCCTTCTAACATGAAGCAACGATGCCTTCAGCTAGACAGGAGATGAAAACCAAAATAATAAGTGGATATCTAGCAACAGTAACATAAGATTAAGAGTGCAATATTCATAACTGCAGGATGATTCAGTACAGAAAACAGTAAGAGAAGGATACACCATCTTTATATCATCTTTGAAATTTGATTCAGAAAAATACAATTATTAACTCACTTTATCCTCTAACTGGGGAAGCAGCAAAAGTGAGAGAAACATCAAGTAAAATGTTCCAAGTCTCCATTTTTCTGTGTATACCTAGTACATATTCAGCCATTTCCCTTCACTTTGTATTTTAAAGTGAAAGCAAATAGCTAGTGTGCCACGTAGAAGTCTAATACTGTTTCACTTTCTTAAAATGTTGGCATGTTTTATCAAACTCCTTACGAAAGTATATGTTCATATGCCACAAATGTGTTATCACCTTATCTTCCTCTCTGCCACCTCCTGCTGCTTCTATTGCTCTGAGGTACTACTGGCAAAATATGTCAACAGTGACATCTGGCACACAAAGGCCTCAACACTGGCACAGATGCAAGAGGAAGGATTCTGCTACTTCTACATCAAGACTATAAGGATTTTCTTTATTATGGTCTATGCATCAGAAAATACAGGCTTTTCACACTTCTATTATCTTCCTCTTCCCCTACCGCCACCTTTATATGCATGGCAATTAACTATGGTCTTCCTATCCTCAGTGAAATAAACTGAAAGCTAAGAGGTCAAAAATTTTAGCACAAAGGAAAGAAAAAGCTAACACATATTGCACTTCGTTAAGTCAGCCACTGCTGGATATACAACAAGAATCTCTCAAGAATATTTTAAAAATGTTATATTCTATTACCAGGTTGATGGTAACTTCAGTATTTGGAGACAGCTTTTCATGCAAGGTTTTCTTCACCCGATAGACAAAGAAAAGCATACTAAATGATGATGCTAGAGAATTTCATATCCAGATTTCCAACATTCTGTATTTTCATTCTGATGTGTCTGTCATTCATTTGAAATCTTGGCTTCTTTATAGATTGATTTTTTTTTTCTTTGAGTCAGAAATGACTCATCACCAAAGTTATGATTAAATGTTCCAATGATAGTACATTCAAACAAACAAAACAGAGCTAGTACAGAGGTACCTTTTCCTTAAGCATCTTCCACCACCAGGAAATATATTATCTGTTCCAGATAGGCATAAATTGAAGTTACTACTCTTACCTTTAAAACCTCTGAACACTACCATACTACACAAAGTAGAGCTGAAAACCAAACAGCCTTACTTGAATGTTCTAGTCCAACCTTATCAGCTGATATACTCTGTAGGTTTTTTTTAGCTACACAAATGGGGATGCAATTTTAATTTAGTAAACAAAAGGAGAATGCCACCTGAACTAATGTAACGTGAAAATCTGCTATGAAATGAAGCTCCAAGATAGGATCGGTTACCTGGATACCTCTCCTACTTCAAATAACACATGGACTGCAAAAAAAAGCTCAAATTCCTTATGTTGTCCTGAACACTGCACACCCTGATAAATAATATTCACAAATTTTAAACCAAATCTATTACATTTTACTATGAATAAGATGGGTTGCAGTCCACGCCTAGTTGTCAATTCAACGCTTTTTGATCTGCCATGTATATGATATGGTATCATTTTCATAACCCTCATGAGTAGATTTAGCCATTTTATAGACCTGCTTGAACAAGTTGACAAGAAGCAGAATTTAAAATGTCTGTCACCAACCATCAGAGTCTCCCATTTTTCCAAGTGCTTGGAAAGTAGGAAGTGCAACTGGCTCTTCCAGTCAGAATGGGTTTCTTGAAATTACTGAGCTCAAAGCAGGGTGCTAGAAAGCAAAGGACAGAGAGCATCAGGCGAGGAATACTCATCATGTTCCCGTGATTCATTGCAATTGAATAATTAACTCAGTAGTTTCCCTTAAAAAACAAACAAACCACATATCACGATCTTAACTACTACTCCATGAGAAACAAAAATTGCATGCAATTACATTTCTTTCTGTCCACATAGTTACTATGCATGTGAAGTTATTAAAATGTAAAATATGAACACCAAAATTATATTCCACAGCTAACAAACAGAGCAGAAATATTGCACTATTTTCCCTATATCTATTTCATTGTACTTTCATTGTACAAGAATGTTGTGCTAGCTCTACTTGAATTGCTGTTTTACTGTACTAGGGGTATGGTTTGTACTTCTGCAATTATCGAAACATTGCTTACTTGGAGAAAATGGTACAAGACCATGCTAGGGGTTAAAAAAAAAACAAACAAAAAAAGCCTTTCAATATTTTTTTCTTCATGTGTTTGAAAAGATCAGAGAAACAAAAGGTAAAAGTTAGAATAATGCAGGACATTTTTGTAAGAGTTCTTAAATTTTTATGCTTGTCCTGGTTTCATCTGGGATGAAGTTATTTTTCTTCCTCATAGCTGGTACACTGCTGTATTTTGGACAGTGTGAGAGTAACATGCGTAACACATCAATGTATTTGTTGCTGCTAAGTAGCACTTATCCCAAGGCAAGGATTTTTCAGTTTCTTGTGCTCAGCCTGTGAGGAGGTGCATGAGAAGCTAGGAGGGAACATGGCCAGGGCAGCTGTCCAGAACTGGCCAAAGGGCTACTCTATACCACAGAGCATCATGCTCAGTATAGAAACTGAGGAGAGTTTACAGGGAGGAGCAGATCACTGTTTCAGTCAGCGGGTGGTGAACAATTGCATTGGGCATCACTTGTCTTTTCTTGGGATTTATTTCTCTCTCTGTTATATTTGTTTTTATTACTATTATGATTATTATATTTTTATTATTATTATAGTTTATTTATTATGCTGTTCTTATATTAACCTACTTTTTCCAATTCTCTGCCCCATCTATTGGAAAGTGAGAAAAATGAGCGAGTGGCTGTGTGGTGCTTAGTTGCCAGATGGTGTTAAACCATGACAATGCTTTAAAACTCTTTCATATCAGGAAAAAAAAAAACTAAAGAAGAATCATAATTTTATTTATAAAAATAATGTTAATAGTTTCTTATCCAGATGACCTAGCACACCCATGTCAAATACCAGAAATATAATTCACAACTCAGGAACAGTCAGAGACCCCTGGGTCACATTTTAAAAGCAGACAAATAGCAACCAAATCTCACTGTTCACTAACATCAGTTAGTGGTCTCTCAGATCCAAAAAGGCAGTGGTGTTGCTGATGCAATCAATAAACACTTTCCCATCACAAAAGCCACTATGACTACTGCTGCTCTCACTTGCTGAAAGTCCCTGGAGAGAAGCCAGAGCTAAAATACGTAGAGTTTGCGTTATGCTCCTTCCTGAAGCCAGTTAAGACAGAAGAGTGTTTATGACTCACCATCTATGCTCCACACTGCAGATACTGGGAATATTCTGTGGTGTCCCAAGCTCTGCATTAGTCACACAGAAAAAAAATATAGGATTTTTAGTAACAGTGACACTAACTATTCTAATTTGGAATATCTTATTTATCCTGAAATATAAATATTTTAGACTTTGACTATGTGCCTGTCTGGTGGGCTGAAACGCCACAAGAACCAATTCTTACAGAAATACCTTTGATTAAATGCACCACAACAAAATACTTAAGATTTGATTTCTGTACTATTAAAAAATGCATCCTGAGATAATTTAAGAAATGCTTTAAAACAGAAATGCTGAACAACCTTTTAAAAAAGGTGAAAAAGCCTCACCACACACTTATTCAGACACGTCTTTCTTAACTATAACCAAAGGTTGCACTGTGCATGGAGCTACAGGAACAGGGCTGCTCTCTAGGAATAAGTTAGCACCATCAGAAATCACAGAATAACAGAATCTTAAGGGTTGGAAGGGACCTTTTTAAGATTATCTAAGTCCAGCTCCCCTGCGAGAGCCGGATCTCCTAGCATAGATGACACAGGAACTCATCCAGGTGGGTTCTTCAGACTCCACAACCCATCTGGGCAGCCCATTCCAATGCTTTGTCGCCCTCACAGTGAAGAAATTCTTCCTTATGTTTCTTTGGAACCTCTTATGTTCCACCTCATACCCAATGCCTCTTGTCCTATCACTGGACATCATTGAAAAGAGCCTGGCTCCATCATCCTGACATCCACCCTTTACGTATTTGTAAACATTAATGAGATCACCACTCAGCCTCCTCTTCTCCAAGCTAAAGAGCCCCAGCTCCCTCAGCCTTTCATCATAAGGGAGATGCTCCTCTCCCTTCATCATCTTTGTGGCCCTGTGCTGAACTCTCTCCAGCAGCTCCCTTGTCCTTCTTGAACTGAGGGGTCCAGAACAAGACACAATATTCCAGATGTGGTCTCCAGGTGTCAGAGTAGAGGGGGAGGAACACCTCAACCTCTCAACCTACTGCCCACAGCCCTTCTAATACACCCCAGAATGCCATTGGCCTTCTTGGCCACAAGGGCACATTGCTGATTCATGCTCATCCTGCTGTCCACCAAGACCCCCAGGTCCCCTTTCCCCTACACTACTCTCCACGAGTTCATTCCCCAGCCTGTAGTGGTACATGGAGTTTTTCTTTCCCAGATGCAAGACTCTACACTTGCCCTTGTTGAATTTCATTAGATTTGCCAACATTTCCTGAAAATCTGCAAGAATCACTGGACCATTAGCAATCAAATACCATTTTTAGGCAGAGCACTCATAATCTTAGGACTTTAGGATAATTATACTAAGTAGTATATTTCACACATGAGACAAAGAAGCTGACAAGGCACCCTGGATGCTTTACATTTTTCAAGGAAAGGTAAGATGATGATCTATATTGGTGCATAAGATCACCTTTGAAAAACTCCAGAAACATAAAAAGTCTAGGCGTTAGCGTAGCCAGTCAAATATATTACACTTGTATTTCTGTATGTATTTTGTGACCAAAAGATGGTCATTGAAATCAACTCTGCATTCAAACAGGTCTCATTTCTTACTCTAAGAGATAGATGGATGGAAAAGACATAAATCGTTTTTTCACTGTGATCTATCACATAAAAGAAACAGATCTTTTCCTTAAGAATCATATCACATACAAAGCAAAGACACCAAGGAGGAAACAGTGCCGTTAAGTACTTGTTCATTCGAAGAAGCTGACACACTTGAAGATTGATGGTGCTGCAAAGCTGCTGCAAAGCCGTAGGTGCTGCTTGCAATGCCTTTCTGGAACCAGACGATCCACTACTAGAGCCAGGAAAAATGGAGCACACAATGACCAAATACATCATCTTTACACCTGCAATGCTACAAACCAAGCCTTTGAAGCTACACGAGAAATAAGGGTGCAGCTGTTCTAGTCTAAAGAAAAATACAAATAATTTAAAGAGCACCCTCAAACTTGCCACACAAAAAATTGTAAAAGAAAAAAGTCTAAATTATGAGGCTGTTGCTGTATTGTTACTTCTTCAGGAAGGCATTTTAGTCACAATTCTTCATATACTATAACGTAAATCAGAATATTTTAAATCTCATAAGAAATGGTTTTCTCTTAGTACAGACAATGGAATTACTGCTCTTCAACAGCTCATGGCATGTTCATGTTATTCAGTTATTTGTTATTTATTGTTAAGAAAGAAATAAAGAACTTCCATTTTCAATTAAAAAGCTGAATCTTCAGCACCAAGTTTGTCTACAACATATAAAAAAATATGTAAAGATTTTAATATTGCACAAATATCTACTAAAAAATAACTAATACACAGAATAAATTCTCTCAAAAGTCAGATCAGCTGTATCCTTAAAACAATTATTTTTTACTAGATTTTTAATACTTGCTTTCTTTTTCTTCCCATTTGAATATAATGGTTTTTTTTATTAATTGGCCTTGTCCTGAAAGATACAATGAGCTGAAGTCAAAATCTGTTCTTTGATCCACTGTATGATATGAAACTAAAGCTACAACGATTAACAGCATGGTACACTTTTGAAAACTGCCTGCTGCTTAAGCAAAGAAACCCATCCCTAAGATAAAAATAAACATGATGTGTAAAAGATTCACTACTGGCCACAGTACATGAGACTTCTGTATCACTGTTGTGCTCATCACAGTTTAAGTGTAATTGACAAAAATTCATAAGTCATCTGGCTTCCCTTCCTTTTCTCCCTCTTCACAACATCTCACCAAACTCATCTTGTCAGTAAGCATTGCGAACTTTCCTTTCTCCAGCCTCAAAAATGCGAACATACATTCCTACACTTCCTAGATAATGCAAATAAAATAAAAATCCTCTCAGAAAAATCACATTTAATAAGAATACATACAGTAAAATCATTTGTGAGCTTTTTTTTTTTTTGCCTTGGAATTCACCTAGTCAATAGGATTATTATTGCAATTACAGCTTTTTAGAAGTGCTGTTGTTTCTTTCCTCATTGTACACACTTAACATGCAGCACAGGTTTACCCTAGTCACCAGTGCTGATACCACTATTTACAAAGTCTTGGATTTCAATCTGCTCTAAATTCAGAGATTTAGAGAGAGAAACAACAGCACGGTTCTGAGGTTGAAGCTAACATATTTACTACTAGAAATAAAGAACACATTTTCAAGCTGGACTACTGGAACAACTTTGTGCTCTTTTACAGAAGTAAGAAGATAACAGACATTGCTGGATGGATGTTGCCTAACACTGGGTTTGCTGTTTGTTTTTACTTAATTGAGTGAGATCACCTTCCACTATTAGTACCAGCAGCCTGCAAACAGCTGGAAGTTCCCTATTCCTCCACTGTCACATTTCTGGAGACCAGATTTGCAAAACATACAGGCTGAATACCAAGAATGAAGTACTGACAATCCTAAAGGCAAGGAAAAGCTTCTCAAGAACTTGCATACTTCCAGAGTTAAACTGATTACCTGACCTAGGGTCAAGACAAAGTTCTTCCTCTACCTCACACTGCCAGAGTTTATGAAGAGACAGCAAGAAAGAAAGAAGCATGGCATGTGATGGGTGAGTACGAACACTTTGCTGGGGATATATCAATGCTTCCAAGTCACTGGGGTACCTCAAGACAATGGAAATAGTCCTGCTTTCTCGGTAGCACAATTCATATTTTTATCTCTGGGATTTTGATACAATAGGACTTACAATACTAAGTATATTTCTGACTCTTGGACACTGCAGGTGCTTTTACAGACCTTCTAGACTCATTGTCCACTGCAGGACTGCATGTGACACTGTAGGCTAGATTCAATAATTCAGATAGCTTTTTTCTCCTTCTGTACTATAATGTTTCTAAATGGAGTTGGCCTAAGCAAAGAGTAGAATATTGCTTAAAAAAATATAGCACAACAATTGAATTGTGGCAGGATTATAAGCAGAGGTTTTTCTCTTGTGTTATGTAGCAGGCCAAGCAAAACAACTATCATCTCTTCCTGTCCTGTACATATGTATATAAAAGTACAGACTTGTTTTGAAAGTTGCCTGTAAAAAAAATTGGTATGATATTTGATTGGTTTCAAATACACAAAGTCACTATGTAGTTCTTTTTTTAAAACTCAAAGTATCATGACTAGAAATGTGTCTTGACCTGTATTGCACACTAAAACTCTGTATCTGAAATGAACCTGATCCCTTTTTGTTATGACGTGCATGCTAAATATTCCATCTTATTTTGTTCTGTTTCTGCACTACATCTGCCATACTAACTAATTTTTAAGAAATAATATAAATACATCACTGAAGTCAAAAGAGATGACTCATTACCGATAGCCATATATCTCTGAGGAGTTAAGATGGGGGGGTTGACTAATCTTACTTTCACATCACAGTGACTCACCAACCCACTTGACTCACGTAAGTAGTTATCACAAGGCACTCCAACCTATGAATATAAGCAAATAAATAAATAAAACAGCCCAGAGAGTCCCTCGCTGATCACATTAATAACAGACAAACAGAAACTGTTTCAGGAATTCTACTCTAATCTTGTAAAAACTATAATACATAGAGATCTCCCAGGAAATACAGGATCAGAAGAATAGAAACTGAGAAGATTACACAGGCTGTAGGTAATGGATATAAATGGAAGAATGGGGGAAAAATGTTCTACAATTATACAATGGTCATTTTCTTTTTCTAAAGGACAGTATGATGATGATGAAGTACTCTAAGTATTATCATTAATGTGTTGTTTAAAATACAAGAAATTCTAGGTATATCAGACAGGTTATTGCATAAATTCTATTAAATACATAGCTTTGCAAAGAACAAAACAACAAACTTTAATATTAAAGATGTTTTTCTTTCTTTTTAAATATATTTTCTAGCTAATAGACAAAAAACTTTCAATCTTTACATGCATATACCTGAAAAGAGATTTTTGACTCTAAGGTAGAAAGAAAAAACACTTCAGTGAAACCTATTCTATCCCCTAAATGTTAGGCCAATTAAGCTAGTTCTCTCTGCTTATAGTTTATAACATTCGTAAAACAACAGGAAGAATTTTATCTGCAGCTACACTGTAAAAATATACTATTCTTCATCATCTAAAAAAAATAAGATTTCTATTTATATAAGCAAAGATGTTTTATCCTGAGGTCAGTGTATTCAAACATATCCTCTTTTCATTTTTAGGTAGTCTTATCATAGAGATAAGAGTCAACTTTTAATTATTTTTTTTTTTAACAAGAAGATCCTAAAGTTAACCTTCTAAATTTGTATTCAGACTTGATTTAGTCTTGAAATTCAAATAAGACAAAAAATTCCCAACAGCAGACTCAAAATGCTTACAAGAAATCTGCTCAAATTCCTATAGCAGGGTGACTATTTTATATGCCTAGCTACTGTAGTTGCTTCCAGTTTATAAATACCTTAGCAAAAAGAGAACTCAAATCAAGCGCACAATCTCTAAAAGATTCTTTGAAAATGGGATACTCTAAAGACTGGATTTAGAGGTGCAGGACAGCGCAACTTGTATCAGTACTTCTATGTAGCAGGTTCATTTTGTCAATTGAAATTTGTACAAGAAGCTGCCTAGACAATCAGAACTTCTCCGTGCTGTCAAAATATCATGCGATAACATGAAGCGATGTCGGTCAGGTTATAAGTAGGATGTGAACAGAAATGGACATTATCAAAGTATCAAATAAATTCCTGTTAACTATTAAGCAGTCTAGAGAAGAGAGACTAGTTTTTCTGTAGCTAGCATTAGAGCTCTGTAACTTACAAGCCAGTGCACCCTGATTTATAAACCTCATTCTATATGCAGGAGTCCTTTGCAGCTGTTGTAACTGTTGGCAGTAGCTGCTACATTAAATGTAGCAGATAGAGCAGGGTTCTACAATGACCAGCAAATATTAGATTTTAATCCATTAGGATACACATCAATGAACCAGATTTTGTTGATTCCATCAAACCATACTACCTGAGGAAAAAAAAAAAAGGCGCCTTAAAGATTACATCATCCATAATGAAATTACATAGCAGAAATGCAGTAGAGAGAGAACACAAACACTTCTCGACTAACAAGGAATGTCTTTCTGTAACAACTGAAGAAACTAGCATCTAAGTGGCAGAATAAACTGACTCAATAAGATCTCAGGTAACAAATACATACACCTCTCTCATGAAAAACACTTGAAAGAAGATATTATTTCCTGCTAAGCTTGTTTATTTGTTGGTTCTCACAGCTTAGCTTTTATTTCAAATTACTTCCATGTATTATAATTCGTTATTGGCTAAAGAAAACAGTCAAGATCTGAACCCCTGAACTGCTCAGAATTTATTATAATGCTCAAATGCTCTGAACAGACGGAACAAATCTTTCATATAGTACATGAGCTATGCAAGAATTCACAAATTATATTTGTATAAAACAAGGAAAATTAGGTGGGTTAACAGTAGAAAACTAGCTAGAGCATCTCATTATGGATGCAGAGACAAGCATGAGCCCTTCGTCTGGATGGCTGCCAAGGCCTCCCCCCAGCTATCCTAGCTGTAAATAGGTAACTCTTCGTTCAAGCTGAGAAGAAAAAAGGCAGACAGATGTGATACTAGCCATATTGCTCCCTTGTGTGCTGTTGGCTGCTAAATACAAGTGTGCCTTAACCACACAAGACCAATAAGCCACCTGCACCCAGAAGGGATCTTTGGCAGCATTTATATTAGGGAAACAAACCCAAGTATCAAAGCATCGGTCAGTCTGTTGATACTCTTTTAAAATTTAATTAGAAAAAAACAAAAACAAAACAAAACCACCACAAACACCAAACCCAAACACACACAAAAAACCCTGAAGTACATACTCTTCAGCAAAGACAAAACCTGTACCACTCATGAAGAAAGAGAGTTTTAACATAAAAGTTACTGGATGTTTTCCTTTTTTGTCTCTTTATACTACTCCTTCAACACTACCATGTTTCTCCCTCTTTCTAAATGGCTTTATTGTACTTAAAGGATTCTTCTGCACTGACATTGTTTTCCGTTTGATTTTTTTCCATCTCTCTGTTCCAGCATCCAAAGTGCAGTGGATCTCAAATTCATTTTCCCACAGGATTACTTTCTTTGTTCATGTTACCCTTTTTTTTCTTTTACTCTGCTGCTATCTTTACTCCATGGCTTTGCTTATTTCTCACTACTTCAGAAAAAAAATTAAAAAACCCAAAAAAAATAAAAGAGTCCAAGCAAAGGTAAAAAGCGAATGGGAAGCTTTGCTACTCCACTGTCTGGGTCGTGGAAGTATGCCACTTCTCACAGAACAGTCCAACTGGCACCGCAGCAATCCCCGTGGTATTTGACAAGGAAGTTATGTTGCTTGGGCAATAATTCCTAATTGTCTTTTGGGATACCGAGCAAACAAGATGGTTTTTTTTGCTGGTCTGTATGAAGGTCACACTGGTATGGTGGCATCAAACACAAATTACTGCTGCAGCAAATGAGGCACTGAAAAAAACGTATGCAGTAATAGGTCAGTCACAAATAAAACCTGATCTGTTAAACAGAATCACTGAAAGTCACGTAAGATAATGTATACAACAGTTGTCATAGAAGACTACCACAACTACTATGTTAGAGACGTAAATGCTATTTTAGACTCACGTTGAAGGCAAATCGCAGTGTTTCTCCTGCATTGAAAAATTAAATATATATTTTTAAAAGCTCTTTATATATAACAGCATCCTACAAGAAACAGATTGTCAACAACAGTTTGGCAGGGCACTATTAACATATTTTAGAAATTGGAAAGAAAAATTTTCAGAGAGCAAATCTCTGCTGAAACAAATAAAGGCAGAAGCTTTAAGAGCAGGAGTTATTGCCCCAAAGTTCCTCCAGAAGGTTCATCTCAGTATATTAATATTTTGCATCTTAAAAGAAACACACCATATGCTGGGATGGCTTTTCATAACAAGAAAAGTCTGCCTTATATTTTTGGAACAGTCAAGTTTTATCTTGGGCATTTTATAAACCTCAAATCCTTGACTGAAAAAAGAACCTGCTTTGCCTGTATCAATAGTGGTTTGGGGTGTTTTTTTTTAGATCAGAGACCAAAACAAGGAAAACCAGAGAAACTTCAAGTTGCTTGGGGAAAAACACATCAAAATGATCATTTTATTGCAAACACATTCAAATGAAATTTCGTCTTTCAGATTTTGTCTCCATTTTTCCTTTTACAGAAAATGTTTGCTAAGTTTAATACAAACTCACTAATAAAGGTACCAAAGTACAACTTTTTTCAGAGTATAATGAATCAATAAACTGAATTTCCTAATCTAAGATAGTAAAAAATCCCGTTTTGTGGATCTAAGTACTGCCTCTCGATTTTCTGCCTGTCCCACACCTACAGACCCACCCAAATCTCTCCAGTCTCCAATGCCCTTGGAGAGCAATGTGACAGATATCAAGCAGAAAGTTACAGTAGATCTTTTAATACTCCACCAGAAAGATGGAAGATAACTCAAATTTTTCTTTTAATTGTGTTTACTCTGTTTTCACTGTAGTCTCTGCCCTGTAACACATAAAGGTTTCTCCAGCCTACACCTACTTGCCCTCATTACTGGGTGAAATGTTTATCCTCTCTAAGTTTCTTCAAACCTACACACGCATAGGTTACTGTAATAAGCACATATACCTACCAAATTTAAGATCTAGTAAGTTATTAGACCAGCTACGGAGGGAAAGGTGTACCTGGGCTATCCCAGATGCCTTCCAGTCCAACAGCACTCGGGGAAGTGCTGGTAAGGACAGTGTGTTGTGGTCCCTACTGTGAGTTACTGCCACAAGGCTCAGCAGACCTAACGTGCCATAGCCATCTTGTGCTCATCTTTCTTGTACAGGAAAAGAAAACAGGGGAGAAAACGTATTTTCAAAGCCATTAGCAGTACTTTTCTAAGGATGCTGTCTTTTCCTTTTTTCCCCCTCTTGGATAGTCCCAATTCCCAAAGCTTGGGAATTGCTTCCACTAAACACAGTAAGAGATAAGAAAGCAGATTTTACCACTGAGAACACTTGGACAAGACCATCTGAGAAGACCAGGTCCCAGACAACCGACCATCAAGATGTTCTGCATCCCGAAACATTACCACTAGCACTCAATATACCGACAAGGTCAGTGATAGCCTACCATTATCACTCAAGGGTTTTCAACTTTCATGAAATGTACACAGAGGCATTTTCAATTTCATAATGAGGCTTTAACATATGTAATGTAAATATATATGTAATGACACAATTTTTATTTAAACCTAGAGGAAGAGACAACAGGAGTCCTATTTCTCTGCTATGAATTACTATGCATTCTGAAATGTGAATAAAACAATTGACAGTGGTGAAGAGATAGGTAACGAAAATAAAAGTAAGACTTGCTTTCGAAACTGCTACTATTGTCAGTGTGTTAATTTTCTGAGTAGATAGGCAAGTAAATGATGAGTTAAAACAGTCCTTGCACTATTTAGTGTTATGAAGAAAAAAAAACCAAAATAATGGGTTTTGTTGTTTTTTTTTAATTTGCATTCTGTTTTCAATTTTGAGCTAATATTTGAAAGACACTTTTGTTGTAGAGATATTTATGTGCAGGCCTGAGTTTACAGTACACATAGGCCTTCATTTCTTTCAGCAAGTCTCCCGAAGGATACAACTCGAGCACTTCAAACTGCAGAGTTTTACAAACTCACAGACTCTTGCTGCACTTTCATATCCACGCTGATCTTCAGTAAAACAAATATTTATTAAGGACTTGGTGAGGATATCCTAAATAAATAAATACACAGCAGAGATGGCCAAATAATTTTAAAAGCCATATTGTTTTAATATCAACAATGCCAAGCTTAAATTTCATACAGTACACTAGCACCAAAATGAACAGTGTTCTCTGGAGATCCTGTACTCACACAGTCAAGAGAGAAAGCATACATGGCCTCTTTTAATTAAAGCATGACCTAAATCAATGCTAGGTTCAAGATAACAAAAAAGACCTCCAGCAGTAAGTAGAAGAACATACATCTGGTTGTTTTAATTACTGTTGTCATGTTTTCTTAGGAGGAAGAAACACAACATTGATTTGCAGTTCTATCAGGACTGATTCTCAACCCAAGAAGAGGCATGTATTACTCCAGTTAAAAGACAGGACACTAAACATTTTTGTCCATGATGACAGCAGACTTCATTCTTGTACCATTAAACCCTACAGTTGCCAGGATCATAGCCACACCACCACCCCTGTTGTCAGCAACCACCATAAGTTTCTATCTGAGGTCTTGGCCAGAGCTAAGAATATGTACTGGCTATCATAGACTCTGATCAAATATGGTTCATGAAGCTCCTCCTCTCTCTGCTCACTGACTTTGACAAACCAGGGAGCACTGCCTCCACTCTGAGAGCTTCTTATTCTCACGTGAGATGCTGATAAATCTGGATTTTTCAGAGCATGATTCAACAAAATATGGACAGAATTCTAATGATAAACTTGTATGAATAAAACTCATAACCAAAACACAAGCATCCTCTTCCCTCTTCAGGGGAGTTACACATGTTTATGAAACAGAACCGTTATGTAGCACTGCTGAAGCAGGAAATGGGATTAAGGAGTTTATTTTGTGTTTTGCTGGCTGTGAAGACCTAAGCAGCTTTGGGTCAGAAATTGCAACCCAAGTCATCATATTTTTCTGAACTTCTAATGTCATATAACCCATGGTCTGTACTTCAGCATCTCTTTTCAAAGCTTCTCTTACTATTGTCTACTGAGTTTATAGTTACTGAGAAATCTCTAGACATTATCTGACAGCAACTTCTAGGCCTGTTACAATTTTTTTTCTTCTTTTGGAGCAGAGATTACTCTAATGTAAAGACAAGAGCGATGTTCTTAAGTAAACCATTTCAATTTTGCAACATTCCTTAGTCCTTGACAGTAGCTGGTAAGTCAGCATGTAGCCAAATACGTGTCAGCAACCTCAGCCAAGATGCCCACAGCCATTTACGCAGAAGAGAAACTCCCCTGTTGTATGAAATGCCTGTTCCAAAATTAAACAACATCAGAAAACAGCAGTAAAATAAACACTGGAAGACTACCAAGCAAATGTGCTAAGGAATAAAAACCAGACTTGTAAGGTTAATTGTATTAATGCTACATAGTGACACCTAACAAATAAGTGCTTTGAGACTATACAAAATCCCAACTATAGAAAAATCTAAAAGGCAGATCAACAAGGAGGGGGAGGTGGGGGGAAGCACATCAGATACTCAGTTGGAAATTGCTGTGTTCTCTAAAGAAAAATCTCACATTCATCCTTAGTTTCTCTGATTTTTAATAAGAATCGTGAAGCAGGAAAATTGCATCTACTATCCCAAGCAGGGGTTTGCCTATGCATTTGGGAAAGTTACAAAACTTACTTCTCTCAGTTGTTTGTTTCTTTTTAAAAACTCTTTACAGCTGTTCAGGGCACTGGTCTCCAGTTCCACGCCATTCCAGACAGACTCTCAGCAAGACAACAAGCAACAGTGACAAACGACTGCTTTGAGTTTAAAGTTTACTGTCCATGCCTTTAAAATACACGTATGGTTTAGTCTTTGAGACTATCTGTACAGTGTCATTTCTTTCTTAAATCTAGTATTAGTACTGGAAATAGTTTTCTTAATTTTGATTCTCTGCAATTTACTCTCTCGTTTATGCACTTTAACACTGGCTTCATCTTTTATAGCTAGATACTTTAATAACAAAGATAAGAAAATAGGGGTTTGTGTGCAGAAAGAACAAGAACAGGGTACTAAGTGTACTGAAGCGTGTAAAATGTTAATTCCAATAGAAAAAAAATTAGAAATAAGTTGCTCAGCTCACTGCAAGATTGCTAAGCAAAGTATAGCTACAGAGGTCTGTAGATACAAGCCTAGTTATTGCCATTGCCTGGATGGGCTGATACCCAGCTGTCCCTCAGGCATGCATGCTGAGACTGAAAGTATAGACAGGTTTGTCAGCTTATTCAGAACTGTCTGTTGCAATTTGCAATCAGGCGTAACCCAAAAGGGAAAAATATTCATCCCTGATTAAAGTTTCTGACCCTGAATTCCAAGTCAGGTTGCTCTTATGTTCAGGCAAACTTTGCAGCAACAGTAAAGCAAACATCATGGGAGAAACTTTAATAAAATCCTAATATAATTATTTGCAAGATCAATCTTTTCTTACAATAGAGTACCACTGGCCTAAAGTACTTTACTTGTGTACTTCTCATCTGGCAGAACAAAAGCTGTTGCCTCCTACGTTTGGCTCATATGCACACACATCCTTATTAGCAAAACACAAATAATTAGTAAAGCCTAAATTTTGACATTAGACATCTTTTGCTTTTGACCTGTCGTGTTGCCTTTGATCATGCTACTCTTGATAAATCCATGGCGACAGAAACACAAGGTGCATATTTGCTTCAAATAATTAAAAAAAAAGAAAAAAGAAAGAAATCTTTTCTCTAATTCAAATCTACACTGTTTTCAAAGATGTGTATAGGGATTTCTGGAAGATTATTAAAGCAACAAACAAAATTTTAAAATTAAACACATTTGGCTTTCTGACAACAGCATTAATAGGAAACCTTTGTTCAAGGACATATAAATGAAAACATTTCCATTTACAAAAATTAAACTGAAGAACCTTCCACAGTACCAGTACTTTAACACTGATAAATTGCAGTGACTACAAAGATAACACAAGCCATCACATTACTAAATGAGCAGAAAACTGACCCATGACATGTATAATTTTCAGTTTCTTACAAAGTTTAATTTCCTAAAATAAAATATTCACCCTCCTAACTTGAGGTAATTGAACAAAGGTTTTAAAAAAAGCACCTGAGTTCCATCATTATTTGAGTATTGAACTTGTAAACATAAACAACAGTTGGCAATGGGAATAAAATGAGAAGCACCAAGTCCGTATTATACAAAATATAAAGCTAGAGATTAGATGTCTGGGAAGCACACCAAAGTCAGAGAAGCCTAGAAGCCTTATGCTTCCTTATGTATCTTTTAATGGAAAAAATTGACATTAGCTAAAAAAGTATTGATTCTCTGTGCTGCAATCTGTAGGAGTCTGAAGAACTGAAAGTCATTTTTGCAGCATATTGAGACTATTTAGAAAGAAAAGAGAGGTCTGCTTTAATCACCCTCTGGATCTCACAACAAACACACATTTATTTATGTTCAGATTTGTCCTTCTAAATGTGAAACCTGCATTTTGGAAGTTACACCATTATGTTTAAATCTGCTTCAGCATTGTTGAAACATATAACCTGTCTTGACAGAACCACCAATATCGAGAGCAAAACCGTTTCACTCACAGACCTTGCACTACTATAAGGCGTACGTCCTGTTAGAAAAATAACTGTTTTTCCTAGGTATGCTTAACACTCTGAATTTCCAGCATTTTGTTCTCCAAGGTTTTCTCCCTTTCATGCTCCCCAGCCTCTGACAGCCTCCACCAAGGATCTCGTGGGACAGCAAAGGAGTCTGAAGAGAAGCACAGAAGACTGCATCAGCCAGGATGCACAGGGGCAGCTGGAAGGGAGAGGCATAGAGCACCAGCAGCATGGAATGAGGATATGCCTGTGTAAGTCCTCAGAGGGCATCGGTGAGCCCTGGCACAAGACAGAAACTCCGAAAAGACTGTATTAACAGGTAGGGAGTGCCCTGCAGAGAAGATAGAATGAGGGCAAGAGCTCAGAAAGCATATCTTGGTGATGGAAACCAAGAGAACAGATGAACACACCCCCAGCGCTCATTTTCAAAAAAAATAGTTTCAAAATTAGCTTTCACTCATTATGTTTCTTTGTAAGAAACTAAATTTCATCTAAAAACAGATTTATCCAACACTGATGGGGTTTTTCAGTGTTGTATCATACAGCTATGACACATTTTTCATAGCAAATGTCCCAAGAGCCAGCCAAGACAGCAGAACGACACATTCCTCAAGATATATGTGGCCTAAAGAGCAGTTTGTGTCCATCAGCTTTCAACAGGATATGTTGCCAGAGACATTAAAGTATGAAATGAATAAAGCTGCCATGCCCTCCACAAGCATGTTCTGCATTTCTCAACACTAAACACAGTGTCCACGGCCAGATGAAGCAAGAGAACTTAAGAAGGAAAAATGGCAGAGTTTACCATTGAACACATGCAGTGACATCAAGAAATAAAACGTCTTTGTTATGAGATACTGACTCTTTTCTAGAGCACGCTACAAGCCTGAGTTGCATCAATCCCAGCTAAAGTAGCTATGGCTTACTGTACTTAAAACCCCTACAACTGATCTAAGTTACCACACCTCTATTTCCCTCAAGGTAACATCAAGTCCTTATCACTAGTTTCTATTTTTTACATAGCATTATTCTTTACTGCATCTTTGAAATTATTTTTACTGACTTACCACAAAGAACACAAGTGAAAAAGAATGAAGAAAATGTAGAAAATGATGACGTCAATGTCTTCAAACATTATAAGAGAATGTTGAGTCGTTTAGAAATAATTCAATTAGTAAACAGAATACATAGAATAGTCAGGAGCTACAGCAAAGGTTCCTGGTTGACACGTAATAAGTTCATGCAAAAAGATGGGGTTAACATGCTCATAAAGTTAAGATGCCAACATAAAATAAATGAATGAATAAAAATACCTAATGAATCTCTCAATATTCTAAAGAACACTGAGAGAGAAATCTAATAATGAATGTATCAGAAAGTAACTGTACCAGAAAGAGCATAAAGTGGCAGGCGCTAATAACACCACAGTGTATTTGCACCACGAGCTGGCAGCCAAGGGCCAGTACAGCTCTGGACTGGGCAGTCAGCAGGTGTCAGAGCTGAAGGCATTGTACCACAGCCCTGGTACAATGCGTTAACAGCTTGAATATCATTTTAACTATTAGAAAGTACACACATCATAGAGGGCAAGTATATATTTGGATCTGTAAAGGTGGTGTAGCAGTGGAGAAAAATGAGGCAGTCAGGAAGGCGCAAAATGTCACAAGAACTATGAACAGCAATCTGTTACACAGCCTCTGGGGAACTGGTCTTGGCATTCCAAGTGGGAAGCATAACACCTAAGGGTATTAAGAAAAATATCATAGCTTTAGGCAAGGCCAAAGTGATTACAACGTGGCTTTTTTTACCACCTCTTCTACCTGAACTTACTCTTCAGAGGTTCATGTTACGTTGATTTGGCCAAAATACTATGAAAAAAAAGAAATAAATATTATTAACTGTGATTTGTAAATTTTAGAGGCAAAGAATCTCCCACTCTCTCCTCTTCCTAGTGTACCTCACAAAATTTAAGCAAAATTTGTAGCACCTTTTCTCTTTGTTGGGTGGATGGACACACAGCAGTTTTTATGAAGAAATTAAGAGCTATGAATCTAATCTGACACATTAACCGACACATTTAAGAGCAACCGACTGCTTTGCAGATCCAACAGCAACTGTTGTATAACAAGAAATGGAAATTAAAAAGCATCTCATAGATTACTTTTGAAATTGCTCTGTTCCTTAAAACTTACAGATACTGCACAACCATGTGGAGTCATTGAATTTGTAATTTTTTTTAAGATTATTTTGCATTGCATGTCACTCTGAATTGTATCCTGCAAACTGACCACAGATTTTATAGGTAGGCTACACTACCAGCCATAGGAGGGACTGAGAGAAGCTTGCTCAGTGGACCACCATATGTTCTGTATTTAGCTTCCCATAGCATATTTGCACACCCACAGAAATACAGGTCATAGTTACGAAGAGTTATAAAAATTCTTTTTTCTTCAGAGACTGGGTTATTTTTGCCCATTATTACTTTCACTCAATAATTGCCCATTATTATTGTCACTCAATAATGTTAAACCAGGTAGCAGCTATGACCTGACCATAGTTATCAGAAGTTACATGCGCAAAAATGCTCAACTGTCTTTCCAAGTGAGCTTGAAGAGATAAGTTGCACTTAGCTGACAGAAACAGGGAAAAAAGAAGATAGATTTTATGAATCAACAACCATTACAATGAAAGACATAGAATTTGTGTGGCTACAGAAATAACCTTCCAGTACAAAGGGCCCACCGATACTTTACATCCAGACTCATCTTCCAACTATCCTATATCTTCATTTCATATCCTTCTGTTTTCTGCAACATCCTCTGAAGCAAACTTGTTTTCAAGAAACAGACTGAAAGCAAGAAACACAAACTTTAAACATGAAAGAGACATAATTACTTCCTAGTGTGCCCTGCTCACCCTGGGGTGAGAGAGACCCCAAGATGATTCAAAACCAACTGTGAGTTTCAGATCTCACAAGCTGTTTTGTTTTGAATATTTTTCATTTTAACCAAGTATCATTTTCCCTGTCAGCCAGTCTTCTCACACAGCTGACCTACTCCACTCTGAAAGACATATGTCACTAAACTAACCATTCCAGCTTCCCATTGACAAGCTGACAGTCCCTTTTATCTGATGTATTTGTTGCCATTTCTGTAGTTCTCTATCAGTGATTTTGCCTTCTCAGATTCCCCAGATCCATCCTTACCAGATGGCAACACGGCTAACCAGCACCCTAAATAGAAAAGCCTAAAAGAAACAAAGTTGCCCCCTCACCACTTTCCTAAAAGTGGTATTTCCTGCTCCAGAAAGTAAATTCATTTAAGGAACTTTTACCTTGTGGCGAAAACCCCACAAATCATAATCTGAGAAGATGAGACACAATCTATCTGGATTCGTGTCTCTTCCACTTCTCCATGCCATTACTTTCCAGACAAGATTGAATTTTATTTGCAAAGACAGAATGGGAAAAAAATAGTTAAAAGTTGTTGTCCTGAACAAGATCACAAGGGTGTCTGTCAGGCAACCCTGAAGAGGTCAGGCATAAAAATGCCCATACAATAGAAACAGAGACAAGAGCTTATCTGCAGTCCCCTGCAGATGTAGGTTAACCACACACAGGAGAGACACGGTGAAAGCAGAGGTGAAATGGCAAGAAGAATCACCAGCTTGGAATCATTCCCATAAAATGTTCACAGAAAATTCTCTTGACTTAAATCCAGTTTATCACCTTATCCCAAAATAAAGAGGAAAAGATTCACTGTAATGAGGGGAGGGCTTAAATTCAACAAATATTAAATACTTGAGAAACATGAAACCTTTACGACATGCCCAGGGACTGCACTCTGCTACACAGATAGGCACCCTTCCCCAGCAAAGAGACAGCAAGAAAACCAAGTTTCCCAGAAGGAAATAGATTTTTTGGTAGAAAACTTAAACTTTGAATTGAATGCAACTTGACACCTGCAATTCAAAGTTCTTGCAACTGTACATTAAGCTCACAACTACAGATTTCATTTATTTACACCTCAAATTAATATATCTATTATTTCCTTCAAGAGAAGTGCTCTCAACTAGTATTCAAATATACTCAACTTTAAGGAACTACAAAAAACAAAAAACCCCATGGGTAGTCATTTAACTTTCTTTCAAAATGTAGCTGTTCTCTCTACTACAGGGAGGCACTTCTAAGGATCATTATAAAATTCTCCAAATCTTAGGACAACTGCCATACATTCCAGAATCATCCTCTTACTCTTCTTCAGTCTCCAACTTCCAGCTCATGCTCCAAAACTTCTCTTTTTAGAATTATAGGTAACAAGCAATGATATGCAATCTTTTTTGGTTTCTGAGTTAGCGATGGAGAGGCTCACGCTGAAGCCATTTAAACCACCAGTCTGCAGCTTTCTCGGCAAGACAAGTTTGGCAATTCAGCAGCTCCCTCCCTGCTGCTATCACCCATAACTGTAATATAGCCTTCAGCACATACTGACACATTTTACTTGGAACTAGCTCCTAAACTAGCTGGAAAATCTGTGGGATTATACACAAAAACAGAATTTCTAAGAGCCATCTATTTTCCATTGTAAATAGAAAATAGTAGATAGTAGTGTCTGGAGTTTGCCTTTAATGCCAAAACAATTAGAATGACAGAACAATTTGTGATAGAAGGGACCTCTGAATGTCCAACCCCTCCTTAAAGAAAAAAAAAAAAGAAAAAAAAAAAAAAGAAAAGCACATAAAAAAACCTAATCAGTTCAACTCTGGTTTTTTGACTCTTTCAATAGTTGTCTCTAGTATTGTGGTATTGTTATTTTTTTTCCTTTCTTAATATCTTAACAAGTTTATTCAGACCAGAAGTTTCCCTAAAGGACATGACTGTCTGCCAACGATAACTCTCACAGTCTTTTCTTATCTTTCACATTTCACGTTTAGCTGTCCTTCCTTTCAGCTTATCAGCTGTCAGCACCAAAAGGTTCTTCCATTGTTTTTCATCTGTTCTGAAAGGAATCCTGAAAGTTGCTACAAACACCATTCACTACAATATATGCAGTGGTGGCATCTAGAGGAAACTTTTAAGTGCTGTCATGTGTGTATTCTGACTTAAAAGAAGTAGCTGAAAGCTACAGGATTGTATTTACAGCTCAGAAAATCTAGGTATGGAGCTATTAAAATTAATTACAAACATATATAATAGAACTATTTGTAGCATGAACTCTGATAGTAAGGCCTGTAGCAATAGGAATTTGGTAATGGTTTTTAACTAAGAGAGGGCAGATTTTGATGAGATGTAAGGAAGATGTCTTTTACGAGGAGGGTGGTGAAACAGTGGAACAAGTTGCCAAGAGAGATGGTTGATGCCCCATCCCTGGAAATATTCAAGGTCAGTCTGGACAGGGCTCTGAGCAATCTGATCTACTTGAAGATGCCTTCCTGCTCATTGCAAGGAGTTGGACTAAATGATCCTTAAAAAGTTCCTTCTACCCAAACATTCTAGAATTGTATCATTTAAAATGTCTTAATATTTCATAATATTACAACCAAAGCCAGTTCTCATTACCTGGCACCTCATTATGCAACTTCCTTGTTGTTAGAAACCTTACAGTTGGGAGTTTCCCCTATATTACCACAGTCATGTTTTGAATCTGACAAGAATTCAACATCCTCTGCGTGGCCTGAGCATCATTACTTTCATTTCTATATAGTACCTGTTGTTGCTTCCTTCAACATCTAGAACCTTGATATAGCAAATTCAGTTCCCTCCCCACGCCCCCCTCCCCACCAAAAAAGAAAGTAAGCATTTACTTTACCATTCTACTGGGAAAGACTTTTTTTTCATCTCATTAAACTCAGCCTAAAAAAGAAACACAAGCCTGAAAGAAATTCTTGGAGAAATTCCTTTTAGAAGTACAATTTCCAAGAGTAACATTTCCCATGAAAATTATCTACAGAAACTGCTGCCTCTTCCCATACCAGCATATTCAAAAGTTTCAAAACCAACAAGCATTTAGTTGACAGGTAAAAAAAAAAAAAGAGAAAGGAAAAAAAAAAAGCAAGAAAAAGAAAGCGTCTCAGTTTTTAATCATCACATACACCAGAAATATCTGGGAATTGTTTGAATTGGTCAGCGTTTTTATAACATATTAGAAAAGACGGGGTAACAGCCAATTATTTTCTACCCAACATATGAAGCATAAGGGTTAAATAAACCATTAGGACAGGCTCACTGTATGCATACACACGTATCAAAAATACAGACACACATACACATCTTCAACAGGGAAGCGCTGACAGTTCCCTTCCCATCTGCTCCTGAAATACCAGTATCAGTGACAGCAGGTAGTCCAGTGTGGCACAGGAGGGCTGACCTGCAGGACTGATGTCCCTTAAGAAAGACAAGCTCCTGAGACAAAGCCACATGGAATCTAAAGGATTACATGCAAAACAAATTCCCAAGGAAAACCCATGCTGATATCTCATGTATTTGGCAAAACAAGAGCAAAAGCATTAACTTCTGTCACACTGAGAAATCCAGTGGCAGACAATACCTCAGAAGAAACATGAAATACCAAGAGGTAGACAGATATATCCCACACACAGACACATGTCAGAGAACTGAAGGAAAATGAAGCAATGCTATGCACACCCTCTGCCTTCATCTCTGTGGTGGGTTAAAGGAAGAAGTAGCAACAGAGCAGGAGATAGGCAACTCCCCTACTGAAGAAGTCACAAGGCTTTATCTTTCCAAAGCCACGGTGGCTTTGTAGTAAAGTCTGAATGGCACAGTAACACAAGCACCCGTAAGCAAACTTCTGGTTTTGACAGTTGTATAAAAAACACATCCAAGCACATAGAGAGAGAGTACAGCCTTACAACATGAGCACTTGAAAAACAAACAAATCACACACATTCCTACCAGTACACAAACCAATGTTTTGGTATTCCTGGGTGGAACTGCCACAATACAAACTTGGAGTGTCACAGAGATTTATGAATAAGCTCCCAGACTAGGCTAAGAGGGGAAAAAAAGAAAAAAAAAAAAAAAGGCCAGTAATAAAAACAACTGCTAAGAAGACCCCTAACAGTACATCTCTCACACACTATCCAGCAGTGTAATAGCAAACCAATAGGAAGTGAAAGAAAGTGGCACAAGGAACCACAGTACAATAAAAGGTACCTCTCCCAGACCTCAATATCAAGGAAAAATGTTTAAGAGGTCTTCAGTCACAAAACCGGTAACATTTTGGTATTCCAGATGTACATCACTTGTACAGAAGACATAGTTTAAACATAAAGGTCTTTTAAGCAATAAGCGTTGCATGCGTCTCTGTTAATTTATTGAAAATGGAGAGAAAAGAGAAAGTCATTCTCCTTTTGTGTAGTTTCTGAACAAAACCAAAAGTCTACTTACTTATGCATACATGGTTTTTTACTAAACGTAGATGATATTGCGATCCACAATCATCACATCACTTAACCTCTAAAGGTCAAGGTCATGTCATTTATGTCAAGATTTTTTAAAAAGTCTAATTACAGCATCTACAGTGATATGCACGAGACTGGTTATTAGAACGGAACTATTACAAACCAAACACAGTTATGTCACACAGAAACCATTAGATATTTGATGAGATTTTAATCTTTGAGCTGGTATCATTCTGCAAGTTAATCATCTGGAGAACAGCAAATCTGTAAGGAATGCAATTAAATGTACTAGTTCCATTAAAAATGAGCCGATATAGTTGACTGTAGTCCAAAAATAGCTCTTTCCTCACACCATTACTAAGCAGGTTTTCTTTTCATCTACTGAATAAGAGTCAATTTAAGGCACACTTTTCGCTTAAAGTCTGTGATCAGATTTGAGAATACCTCTGTTCTCCTGCGTTACCCCATACAAGTGGCGCTGCAGTTAGCTGTTCGACCTTGGATTCCCAATTCGCTCCAAGATGAACAGCAAGGTCTTTTGTTTCGGTTACTATTAGTCCATAGCATCCTGCATTGTTGAAGCTTTGGGAGAGCGTATCACCAACGCAGCCTCGCAGTTATAAACATACAATGAAGCGACAAGACGAACGGCCGAACACGCGTCAGATGATCATTTTACGCATCAGCCCTAAACAGTCACAAACGTACAATTTCCAAACAACCGTTTCGATGAGCCCACGCGCATGCAAAGTACTTGCAAGGCAGTTGCGGCATTGCCAGCAGATTGGGAACACCAGGCCATCCCTGCGGGGCTTTTTTTTTTTTTTTGGCGAGAGGAAAGGAGAGAGAACGAAAACAAAAAGGCATCCCGAGAGCGTATCGACTTAATAACGTCTTGATTCGCTCTCACAGACCAGACACTTTGTGGAGGCGTTTTCAACTGCTCTGTACGGCAGCGCGGGGCAGCGAAGCGCGGCCGCGGGGGTCGGGCAGACACCCGCTGTGCGGAGGCGGTTACGTAACCCCGTCCCCCCCGGTCCGGACGCTCCACCGTCGCGCCGCGGCCGTGCGCAGCAGCAGCAGCAGCAGCAGCAGCAGCCGCCGCCGGGCCCGGGCACAGCCGCCGCGCTCCGCTCCGCGCTCCGCTCCGCCCCGCNCAGCCCCGCCGCGCCGCGCCGCCCCCCACCCCCGGCCAAGGTGCCTTGGCGGCGGCTGGAACCCACCTGCGGCGGCTGCCCGCGGGTCCGCGCCCAGCAGGGAGCGGGGGAGCCGGGCTGCGCGCGAAGGGTTGCACCAAGAGGCCACACGGCACCGGGATGCTGCTGCTGAGCGTAGCGGCGGCGGCTCCCTGCGCGCAGCTGCGAGGCGGCGCCGGGGCTCGGCTCGACTCGGCACGGCACGGCACGGCACGGCTCGGCTCGGCACGGCTCGGCTCGGCACGGCACGGCACGGCTCGGCATGGTATGGTACGGTACGGCACGACACGGGTCGGCACCTCGCCAGCCGCTCCAGCAGCCGACCACCAACCAAGTTGACGGCCAGAGAAACGAGGTAGCGGTAGGGACGGAGTAACGGGCTTCGATTATGGGATCAGGTCTGAAATTAATCCGGAGAACACCTGGCAACAACGGGGACGTGCCGAAGCGCGAGGGATGTCGGTGCCACGGGTGGGAAGGCGGTATCAGACACAGGGATGCCACTGAGAGACCTGGCGCCAGCACAGAGCAAGGCCATCAGCAACTGCCCTGAGAGCCGCTCCCCACATTAGCTTGGTAACCGATACCTGACATCGCATCACACTGTCCCCCTTCCCGCAGCTTTCATTGCTTTAGCTGATTTGGTCTTTGTCATCCGATAATGGGAGGTTGTTGAAAAAAAAAACCCAACAACACTTTGCATTACATTACTGTTTAAATCTGTCAGAGAAATTACTCCCTTAGTTTAAGCTGTATTAGCTTTCATTTCTCTTTTATTTGTTTTCCCTGTAGATCCTCTGTCACATCTTTCATGTCATCCTCCATAGCACAGGCACACCGTTGAAAATGGGAAGCTGGACTGTTTTGTGCAGAAAAGCTGCTGTCACTCTTCTGTGGAGGAGACAAGTTGCAGTCTCACCTGCCTGGTTAACAACCCACCTCTGGCACCCAAGTCCTTTTGCTAGTGCCTGGTCCCTCCCCGTCCCCAGGGCTGGAGTGCTGGCCTGTCCTCTGGGGATGGTTCAGAGGCCTCTCTTAGCAGACTGGACTCCTCCTGGCTGTCCTGTTTAAAGCCTCCAGTTTAGCCCTGCCGCCCGGTTCATGGTAACGAGATGGGAAAGCAATATCTTGTTGTCCAAGAAAATTAGTTGAGATCTCTGGAGCACTGTACATCACTGCCAGCAAAATTTCAACAGGAGAAGGGGAGAAAATAGCAAATTCCTTTAAAAAGTAGGGACATTTATAAGAGTCTAAAAATCTGATTTCGACCCTATAAGCAAAGATAAAAATTCTATGTGATGCTGGTTTACATTTCACCCATTTCTCAAACTGACAGTTCCAGATTGGGCAGCACTGTTGTGCAGCAGAGGATCATTCTGAGGACCCTGGCATACAAAAAGCCACGGCAGTTTTCCTGTCAAAGCAGACCTCCAGAGAAGATTCCCTTGACACAGTGCAACTTTTAGGATAAGTTTATCAGAAAAAGGATACTTTATTCTTTCAGCTGAGCCTGAAAGTCTCATTCTGAATGTGGTTGAATAACGTTAGGGAGCTCATTAAGTAACACACTTTCTTATTTTCTGTGCTCAGTTTCCAAGAGCTGAAGCAGGAAAAACATTAAGTGGGATTTTGGGAGGTGTCAGTTTTCATATAAATTCCATGGAGAGATTCAGTAACAAGCCATGTACCCTATGGAAAGCTTCATAATATCAGTAGAGTAGTCACTTATTTTTCACCTAAAATAAATAAGTATTAAGACAAGGAGATAAAGGACAAAACTCTAACATGTGTCTTAAGGACACCATTCAACACCACCATTACTCATTTCAGTCAAGAGGCCACTCAACATCTGTGACCCAAAAATGCAAACCACAAAGAAATTACAGAAAACTGTGTTGGTAATTAGCTGACTTTTTTCTTAACAATTTATTCTCCAAATTCCTAAGTGACTATTCTACAGAGATTTTTAATGTATTTTATTTAATTTTATATTCATTTCATTTATTTTACCAATTCTTATACATTTAAACTAAGGAGTAAAAAAATGTAGAAAGGCAGTTTAAATGTTTTGTTTAAATGACACAATTATGTTACACGATGGTGGATGACAAAATGCTAGTAAAGTGTATGCACACACAGATACCTTCCTCATCTTCTAAGGGCTTTTCTATGTAAAACTTTAGTCCTGAAAGAAGCCATCATTTGGATGGATTCCTGTGGACATTTCTTGGATAACTGCAGAAGATTGTAACTATATCACTTCAGAAACACTGGCAAAAAAACAAACAAACAAACAAAAAAAGCTAATATAAGCTTATCCCGTGGAGTCTTACAGAAAACCTTTTGAAAATCAGTGTGTTTGTTAGCCAATGACATGAGAATTTTGTTTTTCACTGATTGTTACTCACAATTTACACCATTGTGAGCAAAGGTTTGAAAAGCTTGATGAAATGTTGAGGTAAGAAAGTAGACATGGGAGAAGAGATATATTCTATTTTGTCCATCCTAGAATTTGACTTAGGGATCTCAAGTTTTGTCTTGTTAGTAGTTGGGAGACATGTTCTCCAAAAGAAAGCTGTATAGTTTGATTTTCCATGCAAAGGTAAAAGCCCCCATGGGTTAAACCTGGAAAGTACCAACTGCCTTTAAAATGTTCCATGCTTTAAGTTGGGCAGCAGGGAAGTTTACTAAACATGCATGGAAGTTTACTAAACATAGTATGAAATGTTTGCTTACCACCCATACACTGAGGATAAAACAGATCTGTGGACATTGAAAATAATTACTTACAAAGTCTTGAGTAAATATTTTTATTTTCTTCTGTAGTGGCAATATTGTTGCTTCTTTACTACCATTTATTGTTAGGGTTTGTGTGTGTTTGACAAAACAGTACTCTTAGGCAAGGCATAGGTAGCAGGCACATATATATATATATTTTTTTTTGCAAATTACACCCTTTTTTTTTGCAAATGGATTCAAATTATGCAAAACTGTGAGAGTACAGCAGTACTAACCAGTGAACTGGAATTGTTTTGGATAATGAGGATAAGGTAGAGCACCACAGAGCATTAAGGAGTGTCTGATAATAAAACAAATTAGGCAGAGGAAGAACTCCGGAGGCAGTGGGAGGCTCATAGCTGATGGGTGCTGTAAAGGCAGCAAAAGGCAAGTACCAATGAGATGGACTCTGGATGTGCTCTAGAGTATGAGAGTGCCAAAGGACTGAAGGCTATCTCCAAGAAACAAAAAGAACAGCTGCCATCAGGACCAACATTAGGTAACTCCATTCTGAGTAGGAAAACAGATCAATATCCTCTTTCTTTCACAGATACTGACCACCCAATGCGACATTATTTGCTTTCTTCTTTGAGTCCTCCTTAGTTCTTAATTACTGAAAATACTCTTGGCTCTGTTGCACCTAAATAGCCTAAAATTACTTGTGTGTGGGCCAGGAATCTTTGGTGTTTCCTGGTCATGCAAAATTACTCATGGCAAGCAGAACAAATGCGGACTCTCAGCAGTTGTAGGGGAATCTGACAATCACAGAGCAATGAGACAATGGCTGAAAGTCTTGTGTCAATAACAGCAAGCTAATGTAAACAGTAATGAAAATAACCCCAACTAAATATACACAATATTAGGCCCTATATTAGCCTTTATCATCTGGAATCATTGCGAGTAGTTTTCTGCAAACATTAGCTGAGTACAGAAGGCAAACAGTGATAGAAAATACTCCAAAAGCAGATGAGAACAAAGCAGAACAGCTCATTACATCCCTATGTAAATCTCTTGTACACTTGAGTGCTGTGTACAGTTCAGGTTTCTTCACAAGAAAATGTGAAACTGTAAAATGCACATACACAGCTAGGAGAATAAATGCAGAGGTATAGCAATACATTTGTGTGAGGAGATAACTTCTAGCTGGAGAATAGACTGAAAGGATTGTCTTCTGATCTATAAACTCCTAAATGATATGTAGGAAGCCTACAGGAAACAATCACATGCTATTTTTTCATCACACAAGACTTCAGGAAGACTCATAAACAAACAGGCAGCAGTTTTAAAACGACACCTGGGAAGAATTTTTCCATACAAAGGGTTATTAAACAGGATAACTTGCTGCTAAACAACACTATGGACCTGAAGGGACAAATGTTTTAAGCAGAGATATACAAATGAATGAAGGATAGCCGTAGATGTTAAGCACAATAATTTCCATTGAATTTCCTGCTTAACAGGTGCCTACCAGAAGCCTGCTGGGAGTGACCCGAGAAAGAATGTTCTTTACTTGCCCTGTTTCAAAGCTCTCCCCGAGCACCGGTTTCCTGCCACTTGTGGAGAACAGGACATCAGATTGAATGGACCTTCATGCTGGTCCTGTATGACCATGCAGTTGCTTTATTATTTTGTTTCTGCTGCATTACGTGTGAGAAATTAAGGACAGGTAGCACCTCTATGTATGGAAGCATACTCTTGCCTTTACCTATCTTCCCTGTGAACAAAATAAGACTCTTGGTACATGATCTCGCCCTTTGGGTGCTTTTCCACTACCCTAAATAGAATTTGGAAAAACTGTTTTTATCTTCTGAACGTTCTGCTCTTCACTTTCAATAGTGGTAACCCATATGCACTGGTCACAGAATCACAGAATGGTAGGGCTTGGAAGGGAGCTGTAGAGATCATCTAGTCCAACCCCACTGCTCAAGCAGGTCCACCTAGATCAGGTCACACAAGAACACATCCAGGAGGGTTTTGAAAACCTCCAAAGAGGAAGGTCATTTCGTTTCAGCATGTTTGTTTTTGGGGTTTTTTTGCTTTCCTTTATACAAGACTGAGACAACATACAAGAGAAATCCTGAAGGGCAACAAAGACACGCACAGGATATAATGAAAATACTTTCCATAGTCATAGATCATCATAGAAATAAAATCTAAACTCTTCTCAGAGGCCCTGGAAAAGGATAATTATTTCTTCTCATTGAAGAAACTGAAGGGGATGTAAAGCACCCAAAGATGCTTTAAAACTCAAATTACTATCAAGTAGACACATTACATAAACACAAACTTATTGTAAGAGTTTTATAAACAACATCCCAATTAAATACACAAAACTAGAAATCAGAAAAGCAAATCTGAAATGCAGTTTTTCAGAACTCCAAGAACCCTTGAAGATAAATATATGATAAATCAGCTGGTGTGGTTCAATCTCACATAAATAAAATCCATGTAGCTGATTGAGTGAAGATAGCTAGCTATATAGTCTAAGATAAGTTTGGTTTGTACTTGATGTCAGCAATGAACTGTAGTAGTAAGATAGTAGTATTTCATTTATTTTTCCAAAGCAAGAGAGATTATCTGTTGTCTCTGTTATTTGGGACCCTTTGGGATGTATCCAAGAGTGCTGAGGCAGCTGGCTAATATGATTGCTAATGTGGTTCTCCATCATTTTTGAACTATCATGGAGGACAGGCGAGGTGCCTGAGGACTGGAGAAAGGCCAATGTCACTCCAGTCTTCAAAAAGGGCAGGAAGG
>WBNH01007595.1:107889-128194 GCA_013401255.1 Urocolius indicus
GATGATCAGGGGACTGAAACATCTTTCTTATGAGGAAAGGCTGTGGGAACTGGGGCTGTTTAGTCTAGAGGAGACTGAGGGGGGGGATCTTATTAATATTTACAGTTATCTAAATGGTGGATGTCAGGAGGTTGGGGCGTCACTTTTTAATGTTGTATCTGGTGACAAGACAAGGGGTAAAGGGATGAAGCTGGAACACAAAAAGTTCCATTTAAACATAAGGAAAAAATATTTTGCTGTGAGGATAAGGGAGCCTTGGCACAGGTTGGCCAGGGCGCCTTCTCTGGAGGTTTTGAAAAACCTACCTGGACATGTTCCTGTATGACCTGAACTAGGTGGTCCTGCTTCTGCAGGGGGGTTGGACTAGACGATCCAAACCCTTCCGTTCTGTGATTCTGTGGTCCAGTGTCAAACAGTTTCAGACAGCATCCAGGATGGAAGTCCAACACTGTTATTACATATGGGCACTACGGCCATCTTTGTATCCTCATCCTTTAAACATGCAAAGGAAAATCCTACCATGATACCTGTTTATGGATAACCTGTGTCAAAAAACACTGGCAATAACTTAAGTAGTTATTGTCATGGACAAATGCTGCAAATTCTAATTGTCCCCCAGCATTATTGTAATTGAAGTTAATTCTGAATATAAGTTAATTCTGAATATAAGTTAATTCTGTGGGACTGATTTAAAGTTAAAAATATCAATAAATGCCAACTGGATCAAGAAATAACAGTGCATGTTCGCCTATCATTTTATTTTGTTGTTTAAATAAAACTCACTTGTGCTATCTTTAGCTGTAACAGATGCAGTAGGATGGGGATTTACTGTGCTCAGGATGTGGACAGTAAAAATTCTGATACTTCCAGCAATCTTGCCATTTTTGGTTTGTGAAGTTGCTTATAATTTAAATTTCAGAACATATTTCCAGTGTGTATTTGCATCTCCAGTAGTTTTGATGTTCACATTCCTGAATATGCTGTTAACATTGTACTGTATTTCTTAAAATGACATCTGAAAGAGTTGCTCATTAGCACTTTCCAAAAACAGAACTTGGTTAGAGGAGCTGGAAGAATTCCCAGGGTATCTTCTGTACTCCCATGCTCAAGATTTGTAAACGTTTTTTTCTAAATATAGCACAGGGTCTGGTCAGCAGTTAACTCTTCAGTCTTAGTAAGGTCTTGCAGATATTGCAGGTTAACATTATATTAGAACACTTCATGTTGCATGAAACTCCACCTTTTCAAGCCCCACAGAGTTTGCAGACTTTCAAGAAAAATTAATAAGAGAATTAAGGCTTGGGAGCAAGCAGATACATACTTTTAAAGTAAATTAAAGTATTATATCAGTATTTAATTAATCTGACAGTGCCATGTGTAGTTCAAAGCAACAGGCTCACCATCTATGAGATATGTGGTTTGTACACTACTGAAGTGTTATTTTCAAGCTGCGATTTACAACATTGACAAAGCATTAAGGCCATAAAGGCCATCATCCCTGTGAGCAACTCCTCTTTAAAGCTTCCTTTAGAGCATTTCTAATCAAGCAGACCAAGTAGCTGAACCTTGTTTTATGGTCAGCTGCACACTTCTCTCCCATACCCAGCAGAGCTGCCTAACACAGAGGTGCCTCCTTTTGCCCCCACAGCTTCAGCTACCAGAGCTGTCTGAAGCATCTGGAACCACTTGGAATTTTTTTAGTGTTATATAATATTGGACTGGCTGCAGGAGGCTTGATCCTGTCCATGACCCAAGCTTCTGCTCCTGTGCTCATCCCTGCCAAAAACAGAGGCCATGGATGAGCAACCTGATGCATATTTGCGCTGCAAGTTGCTCAGTGAACTCAAGACAGCTGCAACTGGGAGTGGGCTGTCAGCACAAGGGAACACAGCCACCACATAGCAGAGAGATGGAGAAATTACCCAGCAAGATAAAGGAACTGAACAGTAAGCACCTACTTTTGAATAACAAATACTGCTTTAAAAGCAATTGTGGTGCCATAATATTCATTGTGTGTGACAACGTATTTCAAAACAAAGGAGAAATGCCACACAAAAGTGATGTTACTTAAGAGCATCATAAGTGCTTCTGTAGTTCACTTGTGATAGACAAATCCAAAAGATTTGTCTATCACAGATCCATCCAAAAGACTCCAAATCCCTACACCCAATCTAATCTTAAAGTGTTTGACTTCCAAAGCATCACAATGCACTCTGTCTTTTGTATCTTTGAGCTATGAATCGGTTGGATTATCCTGCTTTTTACACTACCTGAGTTGACTTTCCCTCAGGAACGCCCCCATGCCTTACCTCTTATTAGGCTGGTTTCTGTTCTGTTGTCTGAAAATCAGAACTCCTTTTTTATCACCTCACTTATTCTGGGGATTTTTTTTTCCCGTTTTTTTCTTCCAAGTTCTTACTCTTCATCTCACTCAATCTTTTACAGAGAAATCACACAATGCCAATGTGTTTTCAGATGTCTCATGGCAAATTTTCGTACTGGGCATGATAATTTTAAAGCTGTTTGGCTAATCTTGCCTTTGCAAAACTATGAAAAGCCTCGAGAACAGCAAGAAAAAAAAATCAAGAAGAGACCTGTGAGACCTGTGCGAGCAAAACCAGGTCATTTGCGCTTTGAAACTCAGAGGCTCAAACAGAACCTTTGATGAAGTTTTAAGTGAATGTTTAACAAATAAAAATCCAAACATTAGAGAAATGTTACAGTGAAAAGATGAAGTAGGTAGTTTTCCTGAACTACAGCCGTGCACGTAACTGCGCGCTGGTCTTCCCCATCAACAGCCTCCACTTACATGTCATTATTCCCTCTTCTGTCTCTCACTTACTGCTACAGTAGTTGAAAGAGTGGAAGTGCCTGGCATTACAGACATCAGATGATATCTCTGTAGACAGAGTATAAATGACATGACAGAGTACCCTGCATCAGGAAATGGGTGGCTAACGGGAAGAAAGAGGAAGGATGCAAAGGAAATCCACTTCCATGGCAAACCTGGGCTCTGACCCCATGAGAGGTACTCTGGTACTGGTTTGTACCACCAAAGGACTCAAGTTGGAGTGCCAAGGCTCAGTGAGGGAACTAATGGCAATCATGATGTGTAGATCACATTCAGGATGCACAGCCTTCTTGAAAACAGCCCTTTTTTTACTTAGTGATCAGAAACACTCTAATGTAGACATTCAGGCAACATAAGTCTTTTCTCCAGTTACTCAAACAAAAGCCTCCTCTGCTGTCCAAGTGGTTATGAGTCAATAAATGGATAAAATAATTTCTAGCGGGCATCATTTAGCATAATGCATGAAATCTATATTACCTTGTTTTCAATGGGCAGAAAAGCCCCCATTCAATGACAACAGAAACTATGGCTGACGAACATGGCTGAAATGCAAGTCACTTACAGACAAGCATTCTAAATCCTAGTTACCAACATTAAAGCACTAATACTGCAAAACAACACACAAAAACCAAAGTTTTGGCCAATTCATTATTTTTTTTTTCCTAGAAAAGCAGCTTGTCACTTATCTGTAGTGCTATGTAACAATTTAAACAGGGAGTAGTAAATATCACAACTCAATCAAGGGGACTTTAAAATAACAAAATAGATTTACACAAACTGGTATTTAGCTGGAGACTAGTACATCAGTGCTTTCAGGAAAAACACTGAACTCTGAGGAGAGAAATAATGATTTTGCTTTTAAGGATCTTTTTTAAAATGCGTTACTGGAACACTACAAATGATTCCACGTGAGTCACCTACTAGACTGTTTCAATAATGACTAAAAGGGAAAGATACCATCTGCTTGCAGATTTGCTTCTTAGGGCATCTTGAAGCCTCATTACTGAAAATGGGGAGATTTCTTTCCTTTGAGTATTAGCCCAGTTCTCTTCAGTTTGAGACCCAATTGTACAAGCAGGCAAAAAAAGCTCTGTAGCCTGAAGCAGAACTACACATAGAGGATCTTGAAACGGGACTCAAAAAGGTCAACTGGAACATGTAAATGAGAAGTTTTTATTTTTTCAACTGACTGCACAGAGATTCTCAGCTTTTCACCTGGCACCTAAATAACACACCCACTGTTACCTTATATTTGAAGCACTCTCTTCAGTAAACACAAATAAAGATGTACGCATACACTGAAAAGATGCCAGGGCTGACACAGCACCTCACACCCTGTAGGCTGTGTTTTAGCTTACTCCTAACGCAGATACACCACACGGGTTCAGCAGCACGTGTCAGACCTTCCATACAAGCATGGTGTCTTCTGTCATGTTTGCACAGCAGGGCTGATGCTTTCTAAACACAATGGACTCACTGCACATGTACACCATACCATTAAAGCTGCAAAGGCGTTTCTTGATGGTTCTGAAGTTTTGGATCTATGGCAATCTGGTCAGAATCATTTCTTGCAAACACAGAGAAGCCTCAATTGCTACTCAGTTTATGGTGAGGACAAGAGAAATAAATAATAATTTTTAAAATCCACCAAACATTCCAGAGGAATCCCAGAGAAAAGGCCACTCCCCTCACAAACAATCTCTGGGTGAGAGTCAGAGGTAGGATTCCAGTTTTCTGGGCTCAGTCATAAACCTGTTTTGTTCACTATGTAATTTCTGACATCTACAAATTAAGCAGGAATTTTACAGCCTGCTTGAACTTAACAGCCCAGATTCATTCTCCTTCTTTGTGCTGAATGAAACAATTGCTCTTGGGGAAAAGTGTTGCTGGTGAGTCATCAAGGACTGCATCCTAACACATCCTAGGGGAATGGAAAGAAGGCAAAGGAGGTTTTTTAGGCAACCTTTATTCTGCAACGTCCTCATGTTTAAGCATTTGAATTCTAACATTCTTTTAACATAAGAAACAACAGTGCTTTGTGTTTTTTTTAAATATAGTTTCTGGCACTTTAAATTTAAACTTTTGAACCAAGTGCAGTGACAACATTTATTTTCATATACCCTCTCTAATGCAAAAAAACCCCATTTTATTGATACTTCTTTTTATAAAAAGCAGGCAATAAAAAAGAGACAGTTAAATATGTCTGTATCTTGTATTAGGGCCCCATTTACTAAATGCTTCAAAATATTTTCTGCACAAGAAACATTACGTACACTGCATGCATTATTGTAATCTCATTAATTTGACAGTAGGGAAAGTCACATGACATTATTAGCTGGCTAATCTAGGTTTGTGCCCCATCAGTATTCTTAGATGACTGTGAACCCTGGAATGGTAAAGTTGTAAATTGTGAATAGGCATATATTTCAATTTAAAAGACTGTATCAAGCTTTCTGCTCCCGCACCTTTCCCCTGACTCCCCAAAATGCCAACCAAAGGCACTGCTTTAATGGGTACATGTAGTTTGCTGTTGGAAAAGAATGGAGAAAATGAAACAGAATTTTGCTCACATCTTTCAGTCACTTACGATTGGAGTTATTTTGAAATACCTTCTTGGTTCCTCCTTCCCTTTCAAAATCAAAGTAGTAAAAAACCAGGCTATTCTGGATAAAAACAAACCACCACAGTTTAAATTAATGAAGAGACACAAGACAAAAATCACTACTTGTAAGGTGCTGTGCTTCTGCACTATGTATTGAGATTGGTAAGGTACAGGGTCTTGGAGCATCATAAAAGGTGGTTACAAGGAAAGTTTCCTGCTTAGAAGTAGATATCTTAGAACAACGGGCTGGAGAAACAGAAGGTTAGGATCACGGAAGAGGAGGTTGATCCTGAAGCTCAGTGAACTGCATAGAAATCATTGCCAAAGGCTGCTCAGGGACAGTGGCCGGCAAGACCCAAGACTGGTGAGCAAAGAGCTGCGCAGCACAAATGGAACTTTTGCCCAACCCTCCCAACACCAGCAATACCCCAACTAGTAAGGGAACCCAAAGCTACGTGAACCTAACACTGCTAGCAGGAAATGGAGAAACAGCAGTTAAGTGCATGAAATAAGGCACGATAAAAACTCAAATCTTGTTGGTTCTTAAGTAAACTCCACTAACCAGATTACTATGGTCTAGCAATCACTCTGTCTCCCCATGACCAAATCCTCCTTATCAATGTAAATAACTGTCACATTAAAATTGTACACATTGGCCATGTCTACACTGAAACCCACTTCACTATTCCATGCCTGGTAACTCAAGAGAGTAAGACATGCATTCTCACCCCTATCTTCCTGTGAGCTCCTGGAAGGAAATATTCCTGAAGGTGCTCAGAGCCAGAGCAAGTTACCAGGATGCTCCACTGTCTCTCTCCATACTGACCATCAACAGACCAGGATGTGAGATGCTGGGAAGCAGGACGCATGCTTGTGCTCTAGAGTGCATACAACTAGAATTTATCACTTTTCTCTGTACAAATTACTTTAATAACCAAGATATTTTCAATTTAACAAGTACTGTTTAGGAATACACAGAAAAGTATTTGGCATTTGAAAACGATCTGTGCAAATACTTATTCAAACTTCGTTTTACCTTCATTTACTCTTCATCAATGCTGAAAACCTGCTGAAACTGCTAAATTCTTAAATTCTTATTTAAACAATATATGCATATTTGCATTGAAAGCTTCTTAAAAAAAAAAAAAGCACAAAAAAACACACTAAAAAAAATCCTGAAGACCAAAGGAATCTCCAACCATCCAAAACAAAAAGACGGCCACAGTCTCCATACTTTCCTGGCAGTTATAACCAAAAGGTTATATGAAAAGATAAATGTAAACACCTCTAACAGTCTGACTCACAGTCAAATGTCCTTTTCACTAAACAGCATACAAACCTTTTGGCCAAAAAAATCAACAAAATATTTAAGAATGTGCCTGAAAAGTTTTCATGTTTACGGTTATTTTCTCAAATCTAGCTTAATAGTGTCAAGGATTGCTAGCAGTTTTTTAAAGAGTTACTTCATTTTCTTCACAGTTACTGCTGTACTTTTGTATTCAATGCAATTTAGATCATGAGAAACGTCTTCTTTTTTAACAGCTATAATCTGAATATAATTAATTAAACAGTCAAACCACAAAATGCTGTCTCCTTTATTTCCTCCATCATTGTAATTTCCATCTAAGAGGAGGAATTCAGTTAAACGCGAGAGGTTTCTGTTACACAAGATACAGACTACAAGAACATCGACCAATTTACAGTTTTCAATGCCTAGATAATTTTCAAAACTGTCTGCATTTTCAAAACCATAGAGTACCATATATAGGGATATCAGCTAAGTAAATTAAAAAGAAAAAAAAAAGCTGTCACTGTCCACAGGAATCATGTCTAGTCACGTTTTCAGTCAGTCAGTCAGCCAGTCAGATAGGTGAGGGTCATGTCATTATTTAGTTTCTGTAGAAAAAAACACAAGTACAAAAATAGTATCAAAAAGCAATGCACCTATTTTTAGTTTATTACGCGTGTAACAAAAACAATTACTGTAACAGCATATAAGTAAAGCTTTTACTATTTAGAAGAATATATTAAGATTTTATATATGCTTCTCTTGACTTAAAGAAGTACCTTGTTTTCTGAGCAGTGTGTGAAAGCCATACAATTTTTCTGCAGTATACTGTTAATACAAAACATAGTTAACTTTTTTAAGTTCTGGAGTATATTTCAGCTTTGACACAATTACTTAAAAAAAAAAAAAACAAACAGTTTTTCACAGAATGATCATAAATATACACGTTAAACTTCACTGTGTTAATGAAGTTCTAACTAAAAAAATGAACGCATCAGTGACTCAGGGCTTCTTCAGGACAAAGATAATAAAATACAACAATAACCAACCATTTCATGACAGAATGTTTTTCAACTTAGTAACTAAATAATTATTTAAAACCAACACCAAACATTTTCAGAAGGGGAAAAAATGCCACAAATCTATTCGCTGCAGATGAAAGCCAGTCAATCAGCAATGATTACTGAGAGCCACAGAACCCAGTTGCAGAGATCTGTGTTTGGCTCTAACATACTGCTAGTTAGAAGCTCTGCTCTCTAGGCACTACTTGAAAGCTTTGTGAAAAATGTTTGGAGTGGCTTTGGGTTTGTTGTGGTTTTTTTGGGGTGGGGAGAGAGGTGATATTTAAATAGAACTGCTAGGTTGCCATGAAGAGATTAATTGGAATTCGATAATACATTCTTCTGAGAGATACCAAATTCTTTCCTTCCTCTTCTATTTTTGAGTGTCATAATTCACACAAGCACCAGATAACTGCAGTGAGAATGTACACAAAATATACTCAAAGCAGTGCAAAACCCTAAGTAGATAGCACAAGCCGGTCAACACTAAGATAGCTTCTGCTTTTAGCAACTGGCTAGAAGTAGAAACCATAGTTGTCTTCTCAAGCCTATACTGACTCAAAGCAAGACAGTTTAAAGAGATTATTTCAACCATTAATACTTATTTAGCATAAGAGAGCACAACCTCACTTCGCTCAAAAAAAAACTTACATTAGAACTTAAAAGTAGTTAACAGAACCTTACTGGTCTGTATTTCCATGATTTCTCTGCTACTTTTAACTACTCATGTACACAAGTGAATTTTCATGACTTGGAGAGCCAAAGTCTGCAAAGTTCATTAGATGAATTAGAGTACTAATACACACACTCAGATTCTCCTGATAAATAAAGGCTGTTGTAAGGCTGTCCTTACAATCAAAAGTTTACATTGCAAGACCATTACCAGTAGCATACCATGACCATAAAACAGTTTTAAGAAAAAAAATATGTAAGTTATTTTTTTATTATTATTGACATTAAAATTTATTTGGGATAAAAAAATTAGATAAAAACTGTGTTGAAATAATAAATATTTTAAATTTAATTAAGCAATTGAATTTTCTTTCTTTTCATATAGATTCTATTTAATTCACAATCTTATCCTGGATTTTAATCAGAGTCTTGTATAGAAAAGATTATTACACAAACCCAGCCACGTGGTTTGAGATAAAAGGCAAGCAATAAAACAGACTTTAGAAAGGTTTTTCTTTAAGAGGCAATGATTTCCTTAAGTGTAAACACACAGAAGTTGCAGCTAAGAAGATTATTTCCTCCAGCTAAAATTCAATAATAAGAATATTCTCACATCTTAAAACACAAAAAATCACAATATTTCAGAGTTAGAGACAGTTCCATCTGCACACATGTTCATGTGCATCACCTGCACAACTTAAAGCTTCACCTGAAAGCAAAACAGAAGCCTCTAAACTGCTGCAAATCTTTTGTCAGTCAGTCCAATGCAGAGTAACATGGTGGCCAGCTTGATTTAAACGGCAAGCCCTTTGCAAATACAGCACAAATGGAATCTTTCCTTTTATTTACCATTTCAATTCAATTTGGGAAACTGGCTAAAGGGACAAAATGCTAAGACAACCTGCTAAGAGACTCAGAATCAGGAATGTGATGTACAGGATGTAACAAGATGCAAGACAGTAAATTTATAAATCTCTACCTCAGCTGTAACTTTGCATATGTAAGAAGATGATTCTTCAACTATGACCTTATTTCCTCCATTTTCTAACTAGGTAAAACGCACAACAGCAAATGGGTATGTCTTATCTTCACCTCATAAGGCAGTTCAAGTTTCTAAATAGTCAATAATAGGTATATATTGGAATTACCAAACATCGTTTGAAATACAAATTAAGTTTTAGACTTCTGAAAATCCCATTTGGTGACCAACTGCACCTTTTGTCAGCTAGAGACCATAAGGTGGTATCTCCTCAAAAATCGCACTGGAAAAATGTGTGCACACATACATGTGTGAATCAAAAAAAAAAAAGAGTCAAGTTTAGACTGACAATCAGAACAGAACCTCTCTGTCCTCTCGGTTTACCTATCTTAGAAACAAAGAAAGAAAAAGTGAGAATAAATCATCTTTCTGATTTTGGATGTAGATCATATCTACACTTTTCTAGTAACAGGTAGCATTTTATCACACTTCCCATCAGTTTTTTTTCCAGTAGGCTGGCCTTTTATTATTGGAAGTTAAAGTCACATTAAAAACAACCAAAACCTTTGTCCAAAGATAAGAGCGTAGGTACAAGTTACTCAAAATTGCATTCACCAGAGTTGCTGATTTTAAAACATTTCAAATTCTTTTTAGCTATATTCAATGCAGAAAAAATACTAAAAATCCCGTTTTTTTAAAAAAATAAGAGCAAGTTGTGTATAAAGACTAAGGGCCACCTTTAGCAACTGCTGCTTCTCAAAAACAACAACATGAAAGTCTGGGGAAAAAAGGAGGAAAATAACATTGTGAGCAAAATCTGTGCTGGTCTTTGCAACAGAGAGGATCTACACAAAGAAAGGTATGAAGAGTGAAGCTTAGAAATAAAATACTGATGTGAAGAGAGGCAGGATTTCATATGGTGTTTTCTGAATGAGTTAAAGCAGAACTGTATGCCCCATAAAGGTAAATACAGTTATTGAAAATACTTGTAAGTTACAGTAGTATGTGGGAGTTATTCTGTGGAAAACATGGCTTAGCCTTTCCTCCCCCAACTAGATTTCCCTGCCAGTAACACTCGTAATGTTAAAAAAAATAATAATCTTTTTAATTGCTATAATTTGAATCACACAAGTGGTTTAAAAGAAGTCTCTGAACTCTATAAAACCTCTCTAGGGGCTCAGCCAAGTTTCACAGGCCGTAAGCATCAACTAATAAATTCTCCAACTAATTATCTTAAACATACACCTCAGTCCCTCCACAACAGGTTCTGCAATATTTTTTTCCGTATCACACATTCCAGCTACACTTGATTTCTGAGAATCCAGGTGACCCAAATACCTCAAAACCTTTGGTTTCACCTGGTAATCTTCCCCATCCTTCCCCACATCCTTTTCTTTTTGTTTACCCTTTCCCTCCCCTGCCCTTTGAAGGGCTGAATTCTACATCTTTATCCAACACTATTGTGAGGGCATGTAGTTTTGATAAAATAAAGACACAAACACAAGCTGATCTCAGCTCCACTGTTTATTTTTGCATACTCTTTTCAATGTTAACTGACGCTCTTACGTACATAAAATTAATATATTTAATATATATGAATATTCAGATTAATTTTAACCAATTGGTTCATATTTGTTCAAAAAATACAAAAATAGATTTTTACCCAGGAAAAGCGTATGTGTGCATATAAAAGTGTACACACACCCATATATACATATATATGTATGCACACACACAACAAGTTAACTTTCAAGTTGTTAGCTAAAAATGAAGTTTATCATACACGATCCCATCTAACTTCCAAATACTTTTGCCTATCGCTATTTCAAGTAGATGAACTGCAGTTTAAGTAACAGCTCAGACTGGGTACTCACCCTGATCAGTAAGTTCTCTGTCGTTTGTTGGACTCCTCTGTAGGTGAGTCTGCCAACCTTACTTTAAGCCTGACACCATTCACAATCTTGCCATGCAACGCAGTTATGGCATCACTGGCACTTGCTCTGTCTGCAAATTTTGCATAGGCCACATTTTTTCCAGCTACAAGGTAAACTTTTATCAAGTGTCCAAAACGACTGGAGGAAAAAACAAAAAAGATAATGTACAGGTCATGCTGCAACATGGAAAACAATTATCCAACATCAACTATATAGGATTTGGTAGCTGCAAAAACTACACTCTCATGTGTATGCCGTACTCTCTTGTGATGCCCTCTTCCAAAGCTCCCAATTTTTATATACTCTTCTCTATAATGCCAGACAGGAACAGAAATACACCGAAAAGTTCATAGTGTTTTATATGTCATATTCCCATTTATCCACAAGCCCCAGTGATTTCTCTCTTATTTAAATGAATATGTAAAGCTAATCAATACCATAGTCTCCAAACACTAAACAGCACTCAAAAAACTCCATAAAAATAAAACAACAAAAACCCCAAACCAACCAAAAAGAACACACGCAAACACACAAACCAGCAGACAATTTAGAGGCTGAAGTTGCACCTCACTTGAATCACAACTGAGCAAGTTGATTTATCTTTGAAAAGGTCTTACTGAAATGACTCAGACCAGCTCTAAAGCTTTTTGGAGAAACTCAAATTTCCAAGTCCTCATGAGATTCCTATACAGTTGCCTAAAAAAATGTTTTTAAGATGCCCGTTACGTGTCAGAGTTAGGATACATTGTTTTTTTCTTCTTCAGTAACTGATCTTAAAAATTCGGTACATCAAATAGGTAGTTTTAAATTCCACACAAGTGTATATTGCTTCTTTTCCTTAGTGCTTCGAAAATATTTTGGCTTTCCAAAGATTTATTGCAAATGCCAGCTATCAGAAAAGGGAAATGTCTTTTTCTTCAGTATACTAAAAATAAATAAGGTGGAGAATAGCTGAACTATAGACTCGTTTTAAATAGGGGAAAAACTGTCTCTTATATCTTTGCTCCTCGTATGGAGGTAACATGAAAAAAACAGATGAAATAGTGTCAGTAAGATGCATAACATCAGAATGTCTCAGGTTACATTAGAAAAAAACCTCCCTAGGTTACTGGGGAAATTTAACAAAATACTTAAGTTCCTTACAGAAACATGTACATGCTAAACAAATTCAGCTACTAGAATCAGATGTACCTTTTTGGGTTAAAAAAAATGTTAAGACAGTAGACATTTTACTTCAGATTACATTATTGAATAATAAAGCTGCTGTACTGACAATATTGTGTCTATGCCTCAAGCTGAATTGTGCTACACACCTCTCAAAAAGTAAATGCTACCTACTGATCACTTACTACTTACTGATCATTGTGCACTGTCATTTATGGAAAGAGTTTTCAAGAAGACAATCTTCTTTATTTTCAACACTTATTTTTAAATTAAGTCATGGTTGTTTTTTATATTAGACAACAGTCATTTGTTAAGTTGAGACTTACCAGAACACATCCTCCAGAACATTTACAGGTAAAGGATGGGGATGAAAAAGTATGAAAAGCCTTTCCTTCACAGAAGTGTCAGGTGGAACTTTTTTTTTGAGTGGTGGAAGTATGGCATCTGTTTGCGGCTGAATTAATTGTGAGCCAGAAGTTCCTCCAAAAGCCTGCTGAAATAAGGGCAGGGAGGGAAAAAGGAAGTAAAAATTAACTCATGTGAGGAAAAAAAAGTCATTTTACTCTTTTAACAATTTTTCTTCCCATCATAGGGCATAAACAGGCTCTACTAGTTCTCAAATAATTTGCTTACTTACTTAATTCAATTGGATAAGAAATTTGAGTAAAGTCAGGCACCTTTACAGTGAATAAAAATGTACAAATCAACTACATGTGTATCTTAAAAGTGTAACTTCTGAAAGAGTTACAGAAGAAAGTGAGCACTGTATGTCTTTACTGACACACAATTCAGAAGAATATTAATAGTATCCATTATATTAACTTACAGGAGGTGTTCTGTACTGCTGAACAATTGCATTGTTATTCCGTAACACAGATGACACGTGAGCTGTTACCAACTGTGTTGCCATTTTTCTGATAAGGCTGCAAGCAGAAGTGACAATAAACTACTTTAAAAGGATTACTGAAGAAGGAAGGAAGTGGTTTGCAAGAAAGATGGTTGCAATGAGTATTTTTTTTTTCTTGTTTAATCAGGAATGCTTTTCTGAAGTAAATCTTCCCACTGGCCCTCCTTACTGTTCTCATTTATATCCCAGAATAGGGCTGAAGTGAGCTAGATCCCTTTTGGATGAAGCTAAGCCAAAATACGCACTGCAGGCACGTACCAAAACTTGTAATAGGCATTCGAATCACAAGACAGATTAGAGATGGTCAAACTAAAACTTGACAAATCCTGAACAGTAGGAATATCAGGTCCTCAGCACTAAACAGTTTTACACTACAGATGTCCTTCACAAGGCTACTGTCGAAGTACTTGCAAACATAACCAAGATACCAAGCAGGTAAGTTTGGATTTAATACAGAAACATCACCAAAAGCACATTCCCATGTTGTTACACACTAGAGACATTTACAAAGATTCTTGTCAAATCCAAAGTATCTTAAGAATACTGATTTTATTCTCTTTTTCAAAGACTAGTAAATTTTAAAAGGATTCTTCCAAACCATTAAAAAAAACCCCACACCTTAATTTTCGGAAAACAATATCTAGAAGTACGAAACATGACCTGTCACATTGCTGTTCTTTCTTATGTTAAAAAGTATTTTTTTATTTATTTTAAATTTTGCTTTCCAGAACATAATCCTCTGTCTCTGCATACAGGTACTTACTCTGAGCTATCACTCCCATCTTCCAGGAAAATGACAGTTAATCGATTTCCAGGAGGATACTCAAAACCATGTAATTTATTCTTGGCATATATGGCTGAGGCAGCAGTACTGTACTGAATCACAGCGTACCCTGCAAATACAGTGCACGCAGTTTCAGTATGGTATGGGTAAATACTAACAACAAACTATGCTCTTACAAAGCAATATGACTAAGCTGCTCATTAAACACTGATGACAAAGTTCTTAAGTGTTTTTACCACACATCACACTAAGTAATAGCAACATCAGTAGCATTTGTAAAGAAAACTTCAGTGGAATTAACTAGTAACAGATCACCTATATTTACGGTGATGTGAAAAACTGGGAGTCAAGTAACACAAGTGAAAACATGCCTTCTTCTCTAACCCTGAATTAGAAACATACACTGTTTCATTTTAAAAATGCAATTATCCCTTCAACAGTGAACTAAGTCTCTGAATCATTTCCATTTGAAGCTTCTTGGAGAAGAGACCTCTTTTCACAATTTTCTCAGCAACAGCAAAACAAGACTGAAACCAAAACAATCTTTCCAACACAAAACATGATTTGCTTTGGAGTGATTTAACCCAGCTTACTGACGTGAGCTTCTATGCACAGACACACATACCCCCATTTCAACATGAAAACTCAAAAGATCTGTTTAGAGAACAGATATAAACTACATGTCTAATAATTTTTGAAACAATTTCTCCATTTACTCTGCCAAAAACTATTAATTGGACCAAAAAACACTTCTTGTGGTTTTGATTCTGTCCTTTTTGAGATTCTATTAGCTGAAAATAAAGGTATTTAAGACCATCTGTAAGCAGAATTTTGGCACTTAATGCATCAGTGATAGCAGCAGCCATTGATATGTGAAACATTAATTCTTTCCAACTGCATTTTACAACATAAAATCCCAAGTACAATTAAAAGGCACACCCTTTACAGAAAAAAAAACAACCAGTCTTTCTGTACTTTTACTTACCACTACTGGTATGAGGATCTCGCTGAACATCACAATACTCCAGTCCTGGAACTAGATCAAAAAGGGCAAAAAGTTGCTCCTGGACAAAGGGAAGCCGTGACACCACCGACAGACGTTTAGAGACTGACTCTTGAATTCTGCTCTCATTTTTTTCAAACCCACAAAACTCTGGGTGTCCACCTCAAGAACCAACACAAAAATAAATAATTTGAGCCATCACACTAGCATACCTTTATTTACTACATATTTTTCATCAACTTTTTTTTAAGCAATCTAAGTCAATTCTATACTCAAGGTAACACGTTTATTTCATCAATGCAGGTCTCAAAATAATCAGCCAACTAAAGCTAACTGAGCCATAAAAATACAGAAATTATATGCTTGGATCACTTCTACCTCTTAACATCCAATCTGCTATTTGAGCTTCTGTTAACCTCCCTTCTTGCAAACTGCATTCTTACTTTGTGACCATACTCAAGAGTACAAATCATTTTTAGTATAAAAAGCTGTGACTTACAAAACAGAAGTGTATTTCCTCTTGGTTCTTGCCTCATGTTACTACTATAATAATCATGTTCAAAAGACTCAGATGACTTATTTTTAGGTTCGGCCAAAATGGCCCTGTAGCCTGAAAGAAAGTCACACACATAGCAACACCTCAGCACATATGAATTATCAGATCAGATCTACATTCTGCAGGTACCATATTTAGAAACATATTATTCAGTAAACCCAGTAAGTGTTTTGCTTTAAGAAAATAACTAATACATAACTCCTAAAGTTTGCTATAATTGTGTGAAAGTTAACAGCTTCCATGTAAAACGACTCCTAGTCACAAGTTCGGCACAAGAGAGTCTACTTGCTGCAAGTGACTGAGCACTGGCACAGGTTGTCCAGAAAAGCAGTGCAGCCTCCATCCTTGATGATATTCAAAAGCCATCTAGACACGTCCTGGGCACTCTGCTTGCCCAGATGACCCTGCCAGAGCACAGTGCTTGGGTCCCTTCCAACTTCAACCATTCTGTGATACTTGGCAGAATTCAGAGATGCTCCAGAAGCAACAACATAAACTTCTGTGCTATAACAGCAGTTTCGGTATGTTTTCCACTGATCTAGCTTTTGTTTTTATGAAAAGAAATAGGATACTACTCTCAGGCTAGCCAACTAATTTCATTTTAACCTCATAACAAAATAAACTTTAACTGTTAGGACTCATATTCCTGTGCCAGAATTGTCACAAATATATATATTTTTGTAGAACCACTGATGATAGATACAACGTAGAGCTATCACGTATATTACTGGAGAAAACTAAACAACACACAAAAACAACCCAACCACACCCCCACACCAAGTTGCTTCATATTTGTGATTAAGCAAACATTGAACAGGAGATTAGACTGAAAGGCTGCTGTTAGGTTTCCCCCAAAGCCTTTCTTCCGGATAAGGAGGGCCCATTCCCTCTGTCTTTTCTCACGAGTCACACCTTTCAGCCCCTGACCACATTGATGGCCTTCCATCCTACTCACTCAAATTCACTAACACATTTTTGGTTGTAGTGGTTTTGGTCTGGGCCAGGTTTTTCAGTAGCAAGGGGGCTAGAGAGGTGGCTTCTTTAAACAAAGAGAGTTGCCAGAAGCTTCCCCTGTAGCTGACAGGGTTAGGGCCAGTCAGTTTTAAGCTGGACCCTGCACCTGACCCAGGCCTCGCCAATTAGTGATGGAGGTAACGCCTCTGTGAATAACAGATTTGAGAAGAAGAAGTTGTTGGGCAGTTGCAGAACTGCAGTAGCAACAGGGAGAGAGAATGTGAAAACAGCTCTGCAGACACCAAGGTCAGTGGAGAAGGAGAGGAGGAGGGTGCCCAGGCACTGAGAAGAAGGCTCCCCTGCCATATGTGGTGAGGATCATGGTGAAGCAGGTTGTCCCCCTGCAGTCCATGGAGGCCACCGGGAGCAGAGACCCACTGGCAGCCCGTGGGGAAGGTGCTCACGCCGCAGCGGGTGGATGCCTGAGGGAGGCCGTGACTCCGTAAGAAGTTCATCCTGGAGCAAGTTCCTGGCAGGACCTGGGAGTCCGTGGGGGAGGTGCCCACGCCGGAGCAGGTTTGCTGGCAGGACTTGTGATCCCGTGAGGGGACCCAGGCTGGAGCAGCCTGTCCCTGAAGGACTGTCTCTCCCGGTGGATGACCCACGCTGGGCAGTGTGTGAGGAGCTGCCCCGTGGGAGGGCCCATGCCGGAGCAGTTCGTGAGGAGCTGCGGCCCATGGGAAGGAGCCACGCTGGAGAAGTTCATGAGGGACTGTCTCCCGTGGGGAGGGACCCCACAGTGTAGCAGTGGGAAGTGTGAGGAGGCCTCCCCCTGAGAAGCAGCAGCGGCAAAGTCCATCTGTAATGAACTGACTGCAACCCCCATTCCTCATCCCCTGCGCCGCTGGGGGGGAAGGAAAGGGAGTCCCGGGAAGTGGAGGGGTGGGGGGAGGTGTTTTAAGACGGTTTTATTTCTCGTCTCCCTGCTTTTATTGTTTCTTTAATAAATCAAACCTTTTTCTCCCTAAGTTGAGTCTGTTTTGCCCGTGACGCTAATTACTGAGTGATCTCTCCGTCCTTAACTCACAAGCAGTTTGTTATATTCCTCTCTCTCTCTCTCCTGTCCAGCTTAGGAGGGGGAGTGATATTATGACTGGGTGGACATCAGGCTAAACCACCACATTGGTGCTACAGCATAAATGACAAACAGTTGGCATTAAATAAAACAAACAAAACCCCCCAAACTTCAATTAGGATTAATTTGTTCTTAGATGTAAGCACAAAAGAATCCCTATAGCTGAACAAGTATATTTTTATATAAATTCTTTTTTCATCAAATACACACAATTAAGACGTGCATATTGCCAGAAATACACTGAAGTCGTGTTTTCCCTATGCATGAAGCCTACATTGCAGGCCAATAATGCATGAAAGAAAACCTGTTGTACTGATCTTACTTACAGTTTGGTCCTGCAAGAATGCAATCAGGTGACTGTTCTTAACGAATGTTAACAATGCTGTTTTTTGTTTGTAATAGAACTTAGTTTCAAAATGTGTTGATATCATAAATAATTTACCTGCAAAAAACAACCCTAACAAGTAAAGGTACATTAATGACGACACAACACTTATTGTGAAAAACTTGAAAGAATTCAGTCAGATTCTTACTTCGATCACACTCTTCAATTGCACGGGCAGCTTGCGATGGTTTTAAATACCTCACATAGCCCAAACCTTTACTTTCTCCAGTAGTCTTGTTTTTAATAATGCTGCAATATTCAATGTCTCCATACATCTAGAACAATTAAAAAGTATATTAATTTACAATATTTGAAAATGCTTTAAAGTTCCTAAAGTTAAGCCCTTCTGATAAATTAAGACAAAGGCAATTTGAAATAATGATACCTTAAACTTCTCTCGCAGATCTTCCTCTGTATAAGATTTCGGTATCATAACAAAGATTCGTGTAAGCTCCTCATCTTCAACATCTCGGTGGCTTCCAGACGCTCTTGACTGTGCAATAAACACCTAATGAGATAATTACTTTGACATTAAGTACTGGGGAAAGGGTCTTAACCACATTATCAACTTATTAAGACTTCTTAAACTATTTTATTTGCATTTATCTTTCACATAACTTCTTTCACATAGCTTTCTTAACATGGAAAAAAATAACATCTCTGATCACAGATGCACCTGTGACAAAAGAACTTCCAAATGGTTTTTCTCAAATAGGACAGAGGCCAGCAGAAGTTCTCATTGGAGATAATGAAGAATGGTCAGGATATCGAAGCCTGATTCAACAGCATTGCCAGTGTCACAGGTGGCATGTGAGGCAGTAAAGAAATGCATTACTGTAGCAGGCCTTGTATAGCAGTAGCAACAAAAAATAAGCAAGCTGGCAAACAAAACAGCCTAACAGCTTATTAAAACCTTGTGACTGTTCACTGCTCTGTTGGGCTGAAGTCAACAGGGCTAGTTCTCTAAGAAGGACTGTGATTGCCCACAACTGTTAAAATCCTTTTTAAAATCTCTGAAATAAGTGCACCTCAGAAGACAATCAGGAAAAAAAATCCACAATAAAAAACACCCAAACAAATAAACCCAAATCAACTAAATAAGAAAAATACAACCAACCATCAAAGGAAGCCTCTTACGCAGAAGCAGCAACTGATTGCACAAAGTTCTTAAATTATTTTTCTAATCAAAGCAAGACAACTCTGACCTTTTCGCTGCTAACGGCAAGTTCCCCAGTAAAGATTTTACTGACTCAATTGCATTTTCAAACGAAACACGGGGAATCTCCTTTCACTGTTCAATGTCACTAATACATTCTTAGCACTTGAGGAACATGAAAAGAAGTGGCTGAAACCTGACAGTTCCATAGATTTTTAAAAAAACCCACATAACTGTGTTGAAAAACTGTACACAAGCTACAACACCAATATCTGCTTCGATAGCTCTGTTTATTCACATCGATTTTGCTTAGTGTCATGGTTTGACATGACAGCCTTTTCTGGTAAGGGGGAAGGGGCTGTAAAGATGGTGCCTGTAAGAAGTTGTTTGCAACTCTCCCCAGCTCTGAGCCAGACCCACTGCTGGGGCTGAGCCAATTAGACGCCTCCACGATCACTTTTTAAGAAGAAGCCAGAGGAAGAGGCTGCTTTCCTCCATCTTTTTCTTGCTTCTTCCTTCTTCTGTCCCTCCTTCTTCTGGCTGGTAGTGGTGCAAGGAGTAGGAACAGTGAAAGAAACAACCATGCGGACTGTAAGGTCAGTGGTGAAAGAGAGGAGGAGGTGTACCAGAGCAGAGACTCCTCTGCATTCTATGGAGAGAACTGGTGGAGCTGAGATTTATTTCCATGTCTTTAAGGACTCTGCATCAGCGGCAGAGATTCATTTTGATAGGGCTGACCCCGGACAGGGGCAGCGATTCACTTCACTACAGACCCCAAGCCAGGGGCAGTGATTTTCTTCTTTCAAACTATGGCCAGAGCAGGCCGTGTCCTGAAGGAGGGACCCAATATCCACAGCTGTAACTGTGGGAAGGA
>WBNH01007595.1:135424-149006 GCA_013401255.1 Urocolius indicus
AGCGGGGCTGGGGGAGACGGGGCAGCGAGGCGGGGGCAGCACGGAGCTCTGCTGCGGCGGCCCGGTGCCGGCGCCTGCGAGGGAGATGCTGCCCAGCCTGCAGCAACGCAGGCACCCAGGCCGGGAGGGGCGAAATCCTTTGTCTGACGCTTCCTAAGCAGTCTCGGGGCTGCGGGAGCTACAGCACCTGCACGGAACTCTTCCTTATCCTCGACTGCTGCGGGAGAGGCGGCAGCCCTATGAGCACGCACGTAGCTCTCCCTCCCTGCCAACGTCCACTCATCCGCTTGCACTATCGACACGCGTCCCGAAATCGCTCCCTCCTTGCAGGCACTGCCCGGATCCCCGCCCCGGGAAAGGCTGCTTCAAGGGACAGGGTCGGAATCTCGTTTGGCTGGATCTGCCCGTGTGTTTCCCAGCCACGCAGATTCCCATTCATGAATTTCTGAGGTCGCCTTCATTCAGTCTTTGGTGAGCACATGAAAGACATTTTTTTCACGTGTTAAGATCCGTGACTCCAGTTTTTTTTTTCAATCGCTTATGCGTAGGCATCGGTTTAGCAATAAAACGTGCTCCACGTGCGCATAAAAATAACCGCGGTCCGTCTGCCTCGGTAGATGCGGCCGGTTTCTGTGTGGCAGCAGCGAGTACTCAGGAGCGCCCGGGCGCGCGCGGCCCCGAAGGAAAACGACTCTGGGGCAGAACGTCCCGGGAGGCTTCTGCGGGCGGCGGACAGAAGCCCGTTCTCTGCCCCGTTTACACAGCCCCGCCGTGAAACGCCGCACTAACAGTGTGCGCCGGGCAGGGCCAGGGCTCCGCACGGGAGAGGCTGCAGGCGTCTCAGTTCAGGGATTCAAGAAATTGAATTTATTTGGTCTTTCTGAACGGTCTCTGGTTTTCTGCCTGAAGTACCGAAGGAACACAAATGCTGTTATAAATTAAACACGTTTAACGGGAGCGCTCGCGTTACCTTCCCCGCCTCCTCCCGCAGACCACAGGCGGGAGCCGCGGCCGGGCTTGCCCTTTCCCTCCACACGCAGACAAAAGGACCCTCCCTTTCCCCCCCGCACACTCCCCCCATGCACAGCTCCCCACTGCTCGGGGTCCCCCAGCCTCGCCCCTCGTTCTCGCCCGGCCTCACTGCCGCGGACGTTGCCGTGGCGGCTGCCGCCGGGCGGACCGCTGGTGCTTCACCCTCCCCCCGCATCGGGGCTTGCCAACCCTCCCTCCTCCCCGCCTGCCCCCCCGCCTCGGCTCACGCGTCCTCCCCTCCCTCCTCAGTGGTCCGCCGGCTGGGTTACGCAGCCGCCGCCGCCAGCACTGACAGCGCTTGGCAGAAGGGGGTTTGCCCGAGCGCTCGCGGAGCATCTCCAGAGGCGCGGAGGCAGCGCCTTACCGGCTCACCGGGGGAGTCGGACTGGCACTGGGCGCCGGGGCCAGAACCAGGGAAGAGCAGAGGGACGGGGAGCAGAAAAAAAATCTCTAGTATAATACGATTCAATATAATAAAGAGTGGCAGGCAGGAAAAGGAGGTCGCGGGGGGCAGCAGGGAGAAGGAGAAGGCGCGTCCCCGAGAAGGGGTCCCCCGGGGCGGCCGTCGGCAGCACGTGGCGGGGCATGGCCACCGCGGGCACTCCCGCGGCTTGAGCCGCCCCCGCCGTCGGCACCATGGCGGCCGCCCCCGAAGCCGGCCTCGACGTTGCGACGGTGGAAAGTTTCCTAGAGAGACACCCGGAGCTGGTGGAGAAGTGGCTGAAGAGGAAGAGCTCGCTCCCTAAAGCGCCCGCTGCTCCCACCGCCGGCCCGTCGGAGGAGCGGCGGAGCGGCAGCGGGCACGGTCCCGGCGGCGGCTGGGGCAGCGCGGGCGGCCCCGGCGGCCCCGGCCCCGGCGGCAGGGGGCTGCAGCGGCGAGCCTCCCAGAAAGAGCTGCGGAAGAGCTTCGCCCGCTCCAAGGCCATCCACGTCAACCTCACGTACGACGAGCACGTGCATGCCCGGGCGCAGGAGCCGCTGAGCAGCGTGAGGCGACGGGCCCTGCTGCGGAAAGCCAGCTCATTGCCCCCCACCACCGCCCACATCCTCAGCGCCCTGCTGGAGTCCCGCGTCAGCCTGCCCCAGTATCCCCCTACTGCCCTGGACTACAAGCGCTACCTCAAGGAGCACAACGAGCGCCAGTTCTTCCTGGAGCTGGTCAAGGACATCTCCAACGATCTGGACCTCACCAGCCTCAGCTACAAGATCCTCATCTTCGTTTGCCTCATGGTGGACGCCGACCGGGGCTCCCTCTTCCTCGTGGAGGGGGCCGCTGGTGGCAAGAAGAGCCTAGTATCAAAGTTCTTCGACGTGCACGCCGGCACCCCGCTGCTGCCCTGCGGCTCCACCGAGAACAGCGACGAGGTGCAGGTGCCCTGGGGTAAGGGCATCATCGGCTACGTGGCAGAGCACGGAGAGACCGTCAACATCCCCGACGCCTACCAGGTAGGAGACGGGCAGGCTCCCCGCGCTCCTCCGCTCCCGCTGTCCCCCGGACCGCAGCGGCAGAGGCGCCTACCGAGAAGCCCTGCCGGCACCTAGCTAATGCCTCCTCCTGGGGCATGCCTTCCACTGCCCAGCTCTGCCTCTGCCAGAGACATCCCTCTCGCTACCTTTACCTCCCCCCGGAGTATTACAGCCTTCCCCGGAGGTGTCTATCCCGCCTCCCTGCCTCCCCCTCCGGGTTTCTCTACCTACCTACCGCCGGGGTGTCTCAGCCTTCGCCCTGCCACCGCCCAGCATGTCCCAGCCTCTCTCTGGGGTGTCCGTGCCGGGGCGGCAGCGCTGGCACCGTCGGGGCTCCGGGGGCCGCGCGTAGCGGTCACGGCTATGCTCGCGGCAATTGTTGACCGGCGGGGGGACACAGTCGTGAAGGCAGGAGGGAAAGCCTCTACTGAGTAGCCGACGGAGCAAAAGTGTCCATAAAATCAGTACAGCAGTGCTTCGTAGGCATGGTAGGCGGCTTCCTGCGTTTTCAAAACGTATTTTGTAATCGGCTGAACCGTCCCAGTGATAACGTTCTTAAATCTCTGCTTCAATCCATGGTCCTAATCTCATTGCTTTCAAAGAGCACATATATTTTCACCTTTGCATATGACCACTCAGCCCACGTGGCATGTGTTTTCAGACTTATTTCTAGGAGTGATATAACTGTCCTGTTATTCCCCTACAAGGACTTTACCATTTCCTTTTGCGGAGGCTACGGTGCGCATTGTGAAAATGTAGTCCTGACTTCAAGGCAAAAATTCCCTGGGAGATACATGTCTTTAAGAATTTTAGAAATAACCATTGCCCAATGTCTAATTTTGCTATAGAGTAACAGCCAAAACATTAAACAAAAACCTGATGATACTTTATAGCAAACCATACAAACCATAGCAAACTGGAAGAAGATTGGGCTATTTTTGTTTGAAATACAAAAGAACTAGGGTAAATTTGTTTTGCGATGAATATTTATTTATTTGTTAAGCAGTGAAAAAGACTAAGCACTTCACAGATGCAGACTAACAGAGGTTCCCAGCCCACAGAGTTCAAAGGAAATGAACAGAGCTTAGTGAATGTGCTGCGATATTCAGACTAAAATGATTGTCAGATCACCTGTGCAAAAATCTAAGCTTACTTTATTCCTTTGTTTTTCCTTTTCTCCCTTACATGTTTTCTGTTAGTATCTGCGTTTTTTCTTTCACTTCCAAGACTGTATTCTTCCCAAAATATGTGCTGTTGGGAGTCAAGCAGAAGATAGTCTCGATAGTCCCAACTGTCTAAACAGATAAAGGACATCTGAGTTTGGCTGAGAAAGAGCTCAACGTCTCCTTTTAAGTCTAGATAGCCCCAGCCACCCTTTTTCTGAGGTGGGAATGCCACTGGAAAGACAGAGTGTTTTCTAGTCCTAGAGGACTGTATTATTTTTCGTCAGTGTTCATTCACTTTGTGACCACTTTCCTGTGAAAAAGCCCCGTTACTTTAAACAGTTTGTCTGTTGCGTTTGCAGAGAATCCATGCAGTTGCCATGCCCAGTACTATTTATATTATATGTTCGGCTCCTATTAAAAATCTATTAAAATAATTTTTAAAATATCATTAATTGTATATTTCAGCCAAAAGTACATTAGTTGCATTAAAAGGGAAAGTTCTAAGCCAAATTCATCCAGTAATTCCCTTCTTTCAGTGGAGTTACTTTTGATTAGCTCTAGTGTGAAAGAAACTTAGAATTTGCAGCTTCAATGAAAGTTTTGCTTGATAATAAAATGGAGTATCTCCTTTCTGATATGTTTCTGAGTTAGTACAGTTTATCTTCTCATACCTGGCACATATATACCCATTGTGCATCATTAAAAGGAGACCTTTATAGTTTAATAGTGTAAGTGCCCTGTGGAAGCCGAGGGACATGAACATAAAGAAGTGACCGACGTTCCATTTCAAATCATTGTAGTGCTCACAATACAGCACTTAAGAAAATAATAAATAGGACATTATGGTTTTTGTTAGCATTCCCACTGATGGTAGAAGTGTATAATCAACCATCAGGTATAAAAAAAAGAATCACCAGGAAAGTTTTTCAGTCTGACAAAGAGAGTTAGAGAAAAAGTGTTGACAGGACAGTACCATTTTGTCCAGCGAAGTGAGTGTCTACATGGATGCTACTCATTTGGTAAGAAGAGTCCATATCTTAGATTAAAGGAACACCTCTAGGTTAAATTAAAGTTTTTTGGCTTGTTGTTTAAATTAAAAAAAAATATTTAAAAAGAAACAAAGATACTCCCATATCATCAGTTAGCTAGCCTATAGTATTTGGAAATCTGTTTTATTATCATCCAGCCACGTTTATTTTCTCAGATCCTGTTCAAATACCAGTTGGAATTCTACCATTAACTTGTCCTGGTTTCAGCTGGAATAGAGTCAATTTTTTCCCTAGTATCTGCTACAGTGCTGTGTTTTGGATTTGCTGCAAGAATAATGTTGATAACACACTGATGTTTGAGTTGTTGCTTAGTGGCGCTTATTCTAAGTGCAGGATTTTTCTGTTTTCTATGCTCTGCCAGCAAGGCGGTGCACAAGAGGCTGGGAGGGAGCATGGCCAGGTCAGCTCTCTCAAACTGGGGGGAATTAGTGTGGAGGGGCGGATTGCTGCTTGAGCATCAACAAGTGCTGAGCAGCTGCATTGGGTATCATTTGTCTTTTCTTGGGTTTTATTTCTCTCTCATTTAATTTAATTTCATTATTTCATTTCAAGATTGCATTTCATTGTTGTTGTTATTATTATTATATTGAGTTTCTGTTGTTAAACTGTTCTTAACCCATGAGTTTTACTTTTTTTCATTTCCGATTCTCTTCCTCATCCCAGCACGAGGTGGAGTAGGTGTGGTGGAGATTAGCGATGCTTAATTGCCACTTGGGGATAAAATGCGACATAGGTACATGGTTGCCTGCGTGTACCATCAGCTACTGCTGACATTAATGAGACTTCAGTGTGACCAACACTACATTTAAATCTCCCATGTCTTGTTATGTGCTTTACACAGGCTGGCTCCTGGGCCTCTACACAAACTGATTTGCTTAGGAAATACTTGTAAATGACTTCCAGTGTAACCTTCAGAGATAGTGTAAGTTTGCAATTCAATATTTTTTTTCCTAAAGATAGAAAATACTAAAAAATTAAATCACATAATAAGCTGTGTCTTTTCCGTGATCCAGGTGATTATCACTGTTACCGAGTCAGACTTTTAAAACCTGCTCATGTAAGCAATCTTCCTTAATTCAATAAACGTACTTAGATACAAGGTTTTGAATTAATATTATTCATTCAAAATTGTATAATAATAACCTTTTTTTTAAATACTGAACAATAGCTATATAACATCTCATGGTAATTTGTTTTATGATGTTCAGTGGTGACTGAGGAAACTTTTTGGAGGTTGACAGCATCTGAGAATTTTACAAGTAGCGTATGGACAGGTTTAGGTGAATGTTTTATAAGCAATTCAAAAGTTGCACAATTTCATTCATGTCATTAAAAGCTTTATTACATTGCAAAGTCATGTGATGATCGCCAGTTTATAACAGTTTGTAAAATTTATGATCCAAGCTGTAACAACACAACTGAGGATTTGACAACAGAAAAGGAATTAGACACTTTCTTTGCATTTAGAAGCCAGTCTAAAAAACTTTCTCCTGGAAGTAACCCTGTTGACTTGTAAATAAAACTCCTAATCAATTTAAGTTTTAACTTAAGGCCTTGGACATTCTGACTTCTTATGTGAATAATGCTCTATGTCTTGAGCACACATGCTAGAAGAATCTAGTCATACCGTCAAGGAAATTTGGGACTTAAATGTCAGTTGACCTTCAGGCAAGCATAGATGTAGCTTTTGCAGTGACGTATGGAGATTATTAAGCATATCACAAGTACACAGGTAGAGAGGCCATTAAACCTTTATCTGCAGTTCTTATGAGTTTTTTAAGAATTTAAGGTTTTTTTCCTATGGATTTTCTCATGTCATCCCTTCTTATCACGTCTTCTATGATGTTTGGCTGAAATTACTAATCATTTAAATTTCTTTCCATCTTTGAGAGTGGTATTTAAATAATAAAAAATTAAAATCACAAATAATATGAAGTTATTGTTATGTCTTTAGCTGTGCAAAAATTGGGAGATAATTTGAGAGCATCCCAGGTCCTTCTCACTAGTGAAAAAATGTCTTCTTAGAACATTAAGCATACATCAGAAAGTAGTGAAAAATATGTTCCCATTTGCCAGTGTCATCTGAATAAAGTTTATGTACATCTCACATAAAGTTTTTAATTTTAAAAGTAGCTTTAAAAGACAGAAGAAAAAATGGCATGGCAGATGGATGTCTTAATAAAAAGTGGAGAACAACGAGAGGAGAAACATTAAATGGAATCCTGTTAGGAGATGGGTATTTGTGATTTGGAGAAAGTTCCATAAAAGATGATCAGAAATTATTTTTCGAGACAGTTCAAATCTTTAAAAAGAAAATATAACTAAAATTGAGCAAAAATGAGAGACAAATCAAGCTTTCTTCATTCTGTACTCTCCTGTCACCTCTTTCACACTTAGGCCAAGTGTAATATATTAGGTTAGTGGCTGTACTGTGTTAGGTTAGTGGTCGGACTCAATCTTAACGGTCTTTTCCAACCGTAACAATTCTATGATTCTAATGCACACATAGTTCTTTACAGTAAATTTTTAATATTGCTGAACACCTAGGTACAGGCATAGATGGTGTATTTTTCAGCCCCTCCAGGTGAGTTGGAAGCATTCATTGTTTCCTGCTGTGCCACAATGGCATTAGAAAGTTTCTGCTCAGGGATGCAAAGCCTTCCACCTGTGAGCACCTGAGTGGGATCAGCTGTTAGTGTAGGAGGTCATGAACAGACAGGAGCCACATTTCTTTACACAGGGTAGCTGTTGGTTATCATCAATATTAACAGTGCATCTCTTTCAATTTTAAAGAGCAGTTAAAGCATTAAAATCCTGGGTCCTTGGAGGTTCAGTTCTGCAATTGGGAAGCTCTTGGGCACTGCTTTATTCAGCAGTACTTGAGCAGGAGGCACCAACAACAGTCAGATTCATTTCAGTGCTGACTCTTTAAAAGGACAGAGATTGCTCTTTAGAAAGCAGAGAGCATGAAACTTGGCAAGCAGAATAAACATTTTTTTTTAAAATTCTATGTAACACAGAAAAACGAGATAAAACATTTTTTACTGTGCATTAAACATGACTAGGAAATACCATAGGGAATGCAGGAGATAACTGCAACAGTAAAGAACTAAACTGCTCTAATGTGTTTTCCACAGAAGGACACTGCAGCCCATCACACAAAATTCAGGAAAACTTGAAATTGTAACCACAAGTCAGTATATTGGTGAATCTGCAACCCAGCAGAGGCGAACACATCCTTTGCATTGCAGGGGCACCGGCCTGGGAGAGAGGCTTCTACCTACAGAAAGCAGCACATTCCTGTGTCTCCACAGCAAAGAGCCCTTGCTGCAGTAGCTGAGGAGGTCTCCTCACCTGTTGTCACCTCTTTTGCTCCATTATGTCTTCTTCTCAGGGTACAGTTTCTGACTGATGTGTAGAATATCCCTGGGTTACACCACTACCACTTGCGTCAGGGATGTGTGGAAGGGCACATGTCCAAATTTACCTGAGGACTCAAACACAGTTTTGTGTCTCCATGCTGCTGCTCAGGTGGATTGCCGAGACAGACAGGGCTGCACAATGCAGAATACACTGCTGCTGGTATAATCTAGTATCCACAGTCATGTGGAGCAGGTGAGGTTATCTCACCAGCCAGGCAGTGTCCTGTGCTCCAGGGCTGCCCAGCAATTACTCTGTGAATCATAGAATCATTTTGGTTGGCAATCATTGAGTCCAGCCACTAACTGTTACCTAGCCTATCACTAAACTGTGTTCCTCAGCAAGGATGGATGCTGACTAGCTATGTGCTGCTCTAGGTGTGCCTGCACTGGCTGTCTCTTTGCTTGAAACGAGCAGCAAGTGGGCTGGGGATGGCTGGGCAAAGGAGTGCCCAGGTTGATCTTGTTTGTTACGAGTCTCTGCAGCAGAGTGGCAAAGGGCTGAGAAGAGGGAACCTGTCCATAGTAATGTATCATTAATTTTCTCTGCAAAGCATATGCTCAGTAGCCTGATGCCTTTGGTTTCTCCCAAGGAGCAGCTGTAAGGCCTACCTCTCCATTTCTCTCACCTTCATCAAGCCCCTGGGTTATGGTCATGCAGAGCTTGAGAGGGAAAAGCTTTTTGGTGAGCTAGGGTAGTTTTTCTGCCTTCCTGTAAGACCCTGTTTTGTTAAGTTGACAGACTGGTTTATTGCTCAGCCAGTCCATCTGTTTGAAGAAAATAAACACTTACAGGTTTTTGCCCCTCAGATGCTTGTGAAACTTCCTTGTGAAACTGGTGCCCTCTGTAGCCTGTAACTTGCTTGTGGAAATCCAAATATTTCATTAGTGTGTCTGTGAGATGAAATTGCAGGATTAAGCCATTCAAACTTTAGCTGAAATAATTGTAAAAGCAAAAGCCTGAGCAAAGCTACAGTTTTGCTTGGCAAATGATTTTGCTGTGCTTGGTTTTCAATTTTTTTAAACAAACTGATGTCTTGTATTTTCAGTTGTATGCTATTGCATAGTTTTTCTATAGTCTAGTGAATTTAAGCATGCATATATACATCATTATGCAAGTTAACTTGTTTTACTTTCCTATAAACCCTGTTGAAAAACTATGAAATATAAACAACTCAAGCTAATGGCTCATCAGAGTTGTGTGTTAACAGGGTAACGCCAGCTGTGCACAGTCTGTTTAATATTTCTACAGTGCATTTTTAAAAGGAATGTGGCTTAGTTAATAACACTACTGCTTTGTCACAGTAAGATAGTTTTAATTTATTATTCAAGAAACTTCTTATACTGCTTCTGTGACGCTCGGAGCCATATGTTGCTCAGGCCTAAACTCATCCACAGACTTCTGTTGAAGCACTCAGGAGTCTTGTTGATTTCTTTGCTCAGAGGACTATCAGCTTTTATTAACCACCCTCTGTATGTGTGTATATATTTTATATAAATAATCATTAGTATTTAGGACATCAACACGAGGACCTGAAAGGAAAGTTGGAGTTAGATGGGAAGGAACATGGACATAGTTGTGATTGGTTCCAGAGTAGGTTGTCACTCAGGTCCAGTACAGAAGGGCACAGAGAGCCACTGTAATGGAGCAAGCAGTAGTGGGTGTGATCTCTAAACATTTAAAATTAGAAGGAAAATATTTTTCTTTGTAAACATTTTTTTTTCTTTAATAGTGATACAAGCGGAGCAGAAGTGCACAGAAGCTGTCATACTTAAGACCACAACTTGTTTTACCGTTGGGCTATTGTTGATAACAGGAGTTTGTTTGGAAGCCCGAAAACAAAAATCCAATGTGATGAGTCTGGATGGTCTCCTACAGAAGAACCTTTTCTGATCTATCTCTGTTGCTGATAAACTCAGATTATGAGGCATGAAATGTGATTGCGCTTATTAGCTTGGCAGTCACATCTGCAAACTTGCTAACACTTATAATGCTATTTACTCCTGTAAAAAAGTTTACCTATACTATTTTTCCCATTAATTTTGTGAAAGTCACGAGTAGATAATATGCATACTTACTGATATCCATTGTCTAACTAATAAACAATGGTCATAAAAGGATATAAATGATATAACGCATTCCTACCAATAAAACTAAACGAAAAGACCCAAACTATTGACATTGAAAAAGAAACCAACCAAACCAGAAAAGGTGTTCACTTGCAATGATGCAATATGAAAGTTTTTTTTGGAGCTGTTTTGCTTTAAGCCAGTTTTTATTTAGTTCAAACGATATATGGACTTATTTAGTTTTAAATTTGGAAAATAAGAATTTTTGAGAGTCAGTTTTTACTTTTAAAAGGAATTGGGTTTGGAGTGAAGGAATAGAGTTGGCTGACCTGTTTTGTACATTCTTATCTGTTTTATTCACTTTATCTTATAAGAAATATTGCTGTCATTACATAAATAGTCACAATATGATTGGATCGTGTGCTTATTTACTTGGGAGAATTAGGTGTGGGATGCTGGTGAATGGTACTAGCTTGTTCTGCTTGTGTTTCTGAGGCATTTGGGGGGAGTTGAAGGAATAGCTGCAGCAGTCCATACGTGAAAGTCCCTTCAGAGATTGCTTTATTGCTTGTTTCTCGTGTGTGAGTTTTTTCTCTATAAGGTTTTCCCTGTATCTACTGTAGTGGGTTATTACTTGGTTTCTGTTTCCTGTTTATGTATAATGTAATTTATACCATATGTAATTTTTAGAGAACAGTATCTAGAACAGACTGAATGCCTTAATTTTTTAATTTGTGTTTAAATTTTTAATGTTATGCTTTGAATCTACATAACTTGCTGTCTTCTGGATTGCTCTTTTTGTTTTCTGTAGCAGTTTATGTATTATATACGCAAAGGAAGAGTGAGTAAGATATTTAGTAGGTCTCTTTCAACTTCAGCTTCTTTATATCTGTGAATGTAGAGGCTTCTGCAGGATGGCTTTCTATAAAGTCTATCAAAAGTACATTAAATCATTTATGTATCCTATACAGTTTAGTAGTCCAGTAATAAATATATTCATCTGATTATCAATTTTTGATCCTTGTCTTACTCAATCAGTAATTTAAATACAACGTATTCACAGAAATCTTGCTGCATGTTTCTTCTTTTTTTTCTTCCTGAACTCTTCCCAAGGGGGAAAAAATAACTATGCAGTGAACTGTAAAATATAGTAGGCCAAGCCTACTATATTTATATTTTTCAAACCATAAAAAAATCAGAAGTGGCTTTTGCTTGTAGCTGTCAGCTTTGGCCAAGTAAGTCCATTTCACTAGATTAAATAACTTCTCCTTGGACTTTGCAGAAGGAAAACAGTGTCTTTGTCATGAAGACCTAATTCCTGGAAATGTATGCAGGTAGATTTTATCCTCCATTATGCTATTTGACTCTTAGCTAACTTGGTTTAGAATTATACTTTTTCTGTTTTAAATCATGCTAATAATACATAAATTTAGCTAGCTTTGATGGTATCAGGGGACATATTTTCCTTGCAAGTTCAAAGATATATCCTATGTTTTGAAATAAAACCCAACCAAACCAACAAAACCAGTACCTTTACTAACAATGTGTGAATCACTCACTGAAACTGAAAATCTACACCGAAAAAGAAATACAAAGAAAAACTTCTCCATTGTGAGGATGAGTGAGCAGTGGAACAGGCTGCCCAGGGAGGATGTGGAGTCTCCTTCTCTGGGGGGCTTCAAAACCTGCCTGAATGTGTTCCTATGTGACCTGATCTAGGTGGACCTGCTTTGGCTGGGAGTTTGGACTAGATGATCTCTAAATGTCCTTTCCAGCCCCTACCATTCTATGATTATAATGGATTTTTCTCTTGTTTTCTGTTTCTATCAATAAGACAGTTGATTAATTTTGGGTTTTTTTTTTAGTCCTTGCCCAATATCTGTGTAGCTCTCCTCAGATTTACAGACTAACTTTATGAAAACCCATTAATCTGAAGGACAAGATATACAGGAGATGGACGATATTTGCTTAGTTCCTGATTCAAGTTGCTTGAAGACTCAGGTCTGTCAAGATAATGAGTATCTTATGGTATCAGAGCTCATAAGCATGGCCAATATTTTCAGATTTTATCTGATAAAATAAAGGCAGGGGATCTAAAAAAGTGCATCTGAATATACCAGCTCCCTGATAAGAATTTATGTTGCTTGAAACTGCACAGTTTCAAGAACTTCTGATCCTTAGATTCTTGATTACTTTCAAGTCATACTTTTAATGTTATCCTCAAAGTCACAGGAACTAGAAACTTTTATTTTTAAAGGAAGTTGAGGTTCAGATAATGTTGTGATTCCAGAACCTGACAAAAATAACTTGTCTATAGCTTAATCTGGTCTTTTATAAAAGAAAAGCATGACTGTGTTTGTTCTCATTCACTGACAATTTAAAATATGTCCAAAAAGAATTGGGACTGCAGTGTCACTGTGCAGGCAGCTGAAATACCAGCACTTGGATGGATGAATCAAGCCTACTCTCTTCTGTCTTTACTTGATTGAATACTACATTTTACAGGGTAGTATTTTCTCAAAGAAGAATTTACAATCCATAAAAATAACTTGAGACTCGGATAAGGTTTATCCTGTAGAACAGCTGTTCCTTGTTGACAGTTCTGAAATTCCAGTTAGAAGTGCCTCAGTCTTTACATGTTGAATGTCTCTAGCATCTAGGAATCTCATCATATAGAACCAAAGTAGTAAAACCAACTATGTTTTTAGTAATGTCCCAGTCAGTGAAAGACTTGTAATTCTTGAGTGTTCTTACGTGAAACTGTACTGCCAGTACAGTTACAATTACTATGAAGTCTCTCTCTCAAAAGTTTATCTTCTATCTGCTCTGTTTCTAGTTTCTGAATCTAAGTCTTGATTGTAGAAGAAACTTAAAAGCAAATGCTGTGTATGTGTCATCAGCTTTGATAGTCCTTACTGCCTGGGACCATGATGCAGATGAGGACCTTGTGCTGCAGACTGTTCTAACATGCAAGATAATACAGTTTGTATCTCAAAATATGTGCAGTCTGACAGAGAGCTTCTCTATGATTTTGCAGCTTTGTTATCAGCTGCTAAACAGGCCTTCTTGCTCAAGTTTACTACCCTGTGAGGAGAGGTAGATATAAATTTTGTACAAGCATCTCAGCCATCACAGTTCACACTTGAGCACTGAGGCTTTTATTGATGCTCTTAAATGTAGTAAAACCTCTCTGTTAGATCCTCCCACATACATCCTATTCTGACAGTAAGTGATGGAAGAAGGGAGGTGTGGAGACAACAGATTTGAGACATAACCTAAGTCATTCAGTTCTCTTACGTATGCATTGCATGGTTCAACAATATGTTGCCAGAAACAGTATTTTATTTTGTTCACTTACATACTGTCCTGGGTTTGGCCA
>WBNH01007596.1:0-29130 GCA_013401255.1 Urocolius indicus
GATTCTAAGTCTGGACAAAATAATAATAAAAATAAAATACTTCATATCAAAACCATAAATTTTGCACAACAATTAAAAAATTGTTGGAGTCTCAATTATATCCTTATCATTGAGAAATTACAAAAATAAGCTGCTCCCACAAAATTTTTATTTACACTAAAACTGAATTTTTATCTTTTATAGAGAAATTGATTCCATTAAAAATATTTTAACCACTTTAGTCAGTTTGGAAACAGATGAGTTCACGTAATCTGCTGAAATGTGCTATGGAGCCTGCAGAGGTTTTGAACAATTAGTTTCTGCATCTGAGAAGCATTGACTCTTCATTTTGGGCTTAGAGTTTTGGAGTTCTGGTTCTACTCCTGGAATACTAGTAGAATGATCAGGGTGTTGGTACACCATATACATCTAGGACCTTGGGGTCTAAGAATGATCATGAGTTACAAAATGAAAACACACAGGTGACAAACCACAGAAAGGAAATTACATGCAAGAACAGAGACAAAAGGTCTCTTGAATAAAGATAAGATGGAACAGGAACATTTCAAACCTATGTTGCTATATTCTCTATCTAAATCTCATCAAAATGCAACATAAATAATAATGTAAACAGCCACATATCCACTCTTCATTCTGTAAATACTGAGGTAGAGAGCTCAGCTTAATCAAATTCTTGCATCAAAAAAGAGTAACATTTACCTCTCCTACAGCTTTTCTATGGAACAAATAATATGTCTTCAAGTCTAAACTTTGCCTAGTCTTTAAAAATACTTGTCTAAAGATACTGCTAAATACCGACATTGGCCTCAGTCTCAACATCAATATGTGCAATGGCCAAAACTCTACATACTGATGCTTACCTTAGTTGATTTGGAGAAAACTTATTTCACCAGAGGTGAATTCTGTTACTGCAAGATGGTCCTGAGACAGAGTATGTGTGAGGATGTGAGGACTGACATCAGCAAAATGGATCCCAAGTGTATTTTTTCCTATGCACATTTATTACTATGCAAACATGTTTGGGTTTTTATTTAGCTCAATAGTTTAATGTTTACTTGACCCTACAAGAGCAAGTTGCAGAATATATGTCAATATGTGAACATTTGGCAAGGCCTATTTTTCTAAATAAGACATTGTTCTATTCTCACGATCCACATAAAAGATCTCATACTATTGTGGACATTTAAAGAGTTATCCAGGAAAATACCTAACTACACAAAAATGTCTGCTTTAATTTATTGATTCATTTTGGGCCATCATGGGAAACTTAGAGCCTAAAAATATCTTACCCATAGGCTTTATGTTCACATTTCATATGTACTGAGAATGACTGACTGTACTAGAGGCCCTTAGTACCTGTTGCTGAAGTTTCTGTACTCAGTATTTTTCTTGGATTGGACTTGCAGTCAACTGGTTGTAATTGACCCTCTACTGGGACAAGTTAGGATAAGAACATATGCCTTTCCTTAAAAAAGAGAGAGAGAAAAAGAGAAGGAGAATGAGAAAAAGAGAAATATCACCAGTATTTATTTTAAGTTGCCTTCATTTCCAACTCCTCTGGCAGAATGTCAAGCTTCTGTCATAATGCAGAACTCCATTTAAAAGGAGCTCCTGGAAAAAACAACTACATGAGGAACTGTGCCTAACTAAGATACTAAATTTAAGAATGGAGCAGTAGAGTATTTCTGCCCTGTACCGTAGACAGTCCACCTGATATTGCCATAAGATTTCTGCATATGAAATATCAGGCTGGCATTTCTCTTTAGGGCAGTCATTAGTCAATTTGTCACACATCATGCAAATATAAATTACTAAATTATAACTGCAAATGTGAAAACCTCCAATGGTTCTTTACCACAGGCCAACTATTTCTAGGCTAAACAAACTTGACACCAGGCTTCAGCAGCTATTGTAGCAATTTCATGAGGCTCTCAAGGGAATTACTGGCTGTACCATGTGAAAATATGCAAAATCTATCTAATTTTTAGTGTATGAAAAAGAAATTTTATTTTTATTAAATTCCTACATGCATAAAAATATATTAAAAAACACAGTCAGTGACTGTTTACGTGAATCATATGGCAATCTGCCATATATTAAGCTTTGGTATGCATAAAAGGAAAGTACCATCATCTTATCTCCATTATGAGCTCACAGTCATCACTTAATTCTCTTTGGCATATAAACAAAGCTCCCTTTGAAATCAGCAGTTCATTCCTAATGGAACTCAGCAGCCTCCTGGTCCTACTCTACTGTCCAAATACAAGATTGCAAGTGTAACCATGAGCAAAAATCTACTGTTTTGAGAACAGCTATACATACATCTCATCCTACTAAAGGAGTATTTATTAACAGCTCTACTAGTAATGTATGTCAACGCTGCAGGTTTTCAGACCCAAAGTTAATCAGTTGCAAAACACTGCCTAATGAAATCTAGTCCTTCCTCAGGTGAAATTCCTTCATTGGTCACTGAAATGCTCCAACTTCTATCATAAAACACCACAACAGGGAACAGCCTGCCTAGCCAAAGATTCCTGTGATATCTTAAATAAACACAAATATTTGGTGTCACTATTAGGCATTGCATCCAAAAGACAAATCATAAGTAGCTTAGTATCTCTTAATACTCCATTAGGACATTGATGCAATATTTAATAGATAATTTAGCCCATCCACGTGGTGTCCAAAAGTCAAACACCAAAAGCCACACGTATAGTGACAGACTTCATCCCTGACACCAGTTTAGCTCATAGCACAGATGTATCCTACTTAAAGTCACTGATCAGAGCACTAAAAACAGCACAGTGCTGCTTAGTTTAGAAAACTTTCTTCATTTAATATAAACTACTGAAGTTAATGGTAATGGCATATAGAGACTTGGTGGCATACAAAGTATTTATTAATAAAGAACAGGCATCTGAAACCAAACAGTTTCTAGCTGGATGAATATATTTGTTCTTAAGTGGTAAATGGCTGTGTGCAGTCACTTATGCCCAAGAGAAAAGCATTCCTCATGTGCCGTAAATACGCTTCTCACCCTCCTGCATACTGTTTGACTTGTGCGTCTCAGTCATCCTATTCCTTCCTGTCCCTAGCTGCATTTCTGGGTCCATAGGAGCTGTAATGGTCTTACAAGCTATGTAATTTCTGTCTGTGACTTCACCAGCAGTGGCTGCACAGCCTCAGTGGGGAGGTAATACTAAACACCACAGTTGTATTTTAACATAGCAACCAGTCATGGAAGAACCGTCTGTCCTAATTGTTAGTGTGAATGCAAGGATATCATTAACATGGACAAAATGCCCATGAGTTACACTGCCACATGCAGCAATGGATATAGCTGGAGTATCTGGAGGTACCCATGAGAAAACCGGTCCCAGCTGTGTTGGAGTCCAAGCTCAGCTATTCACTCATCCACCACTGAGAAGGAATCAGCTCCTGACACAAAAGTAGTTCTGCAGAGGAATTTGTGTATTGCATAGGCACTTTCCATAAAGAAAAAAATTTTCACCTCACAATTCACTTTTTTACACAGTTGGCAGGTGTGGATAATCTTAAAAAAAGTTAAATTGTGCAGAATGAGAAAAGCTTTTTCTCTCTTTCTCCATCTCATTTAAAAGTGGCAACTTAATTTCTGCATTTGTTGCAGCTAAGAGGTTTTTAAGAGCTATGCTACCAAAACTGGAATCAAGAAACTGTAACAGAAGACACTGTTCAGGTACAAGCCTAACTATTTTATATTTTTTTTCTTTCCTTTTTCTTTCCTTCTTTTTGATTCTTTTTCCTAGATGCACCTAATCCGATCTCTTAGTGTGGGTAAAAGCTGACAGTTGCATGACAAGGAATGTTTCCCTTTGTAAAAGCCTACTTCCTCTCTATGTAGTTTTAGCCTAATTGAAATGTTTCCTATTAAGCTCAATCAAGGCAGCAATTATCTAATTACTTACTTATGCTTTTCCAGTCAAAAAACTGTACAACCAAGCATATTAGAGGGCTGCATACATATTTATTATTGTTTTTATATGTCCCTGTTTAGGTTTAAGCAGCAATCAAACATTTTTACAGTATTTCTGTATCGCCCTTAAGCCAGCTTGCTGCTATTTTCTACTACAAAGACTTGTTCAGGTCAAAAAACCACTTCTATGCCTCTTACCAATTGTGCAGTAGGTATATGGTAATTTTAGAATCCAGTTACTCCTACATAATATAGCAAAGAGAAAAGGTTACAAACAAACTCATTTCAAATGAATGAGCCACACATGTTTAAGTTACCAAGGCAGAAAGAATCCAAGGGAATTTTTAGGCCCATTTATGCACCCCATTTATAATGAACTTTTTTTTTTTTTTTTAAAAAAAAGAGCTCAAAGGCAGTTGTTACAAGACCTACAAAAACACACACTTTCTGTTATGTCCAGAAAGATCCCAGAAATCAAGATTATAAATGCTGCACTAAATTAATTGCATGTCTCAGAGAACCATGAAGTCATCAATGATTAACTGTTTATTAAAATTGGACAGCAATTGCACTGCATATATGTACACCATGCCAGTGTTGGTTGGCTACCTAGTTCTTTTTCTATATGTAGACAGCTATCATTGTGTTACTTCTCTAAATAAAAATACTTGTTATTGATTTTTTTTTTAATTAATAAACTTTTTAATGCATGCTACTTTTTTTCCAGAATGCTTCACTGTTCTTAAAGGCAGGAACAGAACAGTATTAAGGTATCTTCACATAGTCTGTATACCCAATATTTTCTGTTTGAAATTAATTTTACTGATGCATATTATCTATTCAAAACTAACTTGTGATTTGGGACACTATGGTTCCTAGGCTTATAACCTAATACACCATATGGTAACAGCTACATTTTCAGAATGGTGCTGAGTGATTATCCATTGAAACCAAAACCTTTTTCCCTATCCCAGTTCAAGAACTCAAAATATAGAAAGATCTGCAATAATGAGTCTATGTCCCTTTTCTTAAATGTTCACTTGAATTGCACAGTCTGTAACACGAACACTTAAAGCTCCAGCTGAAGCCTAGAAAGTTTTTCCCAAGACCAAAGTAATCTTTTTTATAACTGAGTCTTTGAAGTGTGGTCCTTCCAATATGCATACAGCTATAGAAACACAGTACTCTGTTCATAGCCTCTTTTCTGTAAGACAGGTTATAGCAGAAATAGAGCCACAGAAAACTTCTGTCCTATGTTGCAGAAATACCACAGCTTTGGCTCCATACAAAAAGCCTCTTGCAATGCATGACAAAGGCAATAGAAAGATGCCCTTTGACTTCATGTGGTCCATAAACAGAAGGGGAAGTCTTTATCTAATACTTAACAATGTAAGATTAAAAGGACTAGACATGTCAGCTAAACACTTGTTGTTTCCCCAAAATGGTACATAGGATGGCAGGAGACCCACCTTGCACTCTCATCCTCATGTCATCCCCTTCCTGGGAAGACATTGCTCATGCTTAAGGGAACAGTTGTGATATCTGCGGCAGGTCATTATCAGCTGTCCCACAGGGGTTTTGTCTTGGTCTGTGCAACATCAGCCAATTCAAGCACATTCACCTTCTCCTTCTGATCATGGCACATCTGGACTATGCCCATCACAGAAAGAACTCAGTACTTCTTTCAAGTTATTTTATCACTAAAGATCACTTAAAAGTTATGGGAGTATTTAATAGTTTTTAAAAGGAAGAAGTAAAAAGTATCAGAAATGAACATTTAATGGAAGTAAAATTAGAAAAAAATCCCTCTATTAAAAGTTACTAGTCAGACTGTAAGAATTAATGTTATAGAGCAGAATGCTAGAATTACAATTGTATTATCCCTTGCGCATGAGACACGCTAAGTATACATGGGTTTAAAGCACACACACGCAGAGAGTCTGGAAACACTTAGCAGTGACAGCCTGCACTAGTGTGTAGAAAACCTACCTTTAAGAAAACCTATCTTTAATTTCTAGACTCCGTACAAAAGTAGAACTAAATAACATTCATCACATGGCTGCCTTTAATTAACTTGCAGACTATAATACTTTTTTTGTTGTACTGTTATGAGCATATTCTGATGTCTATTTTCTAAAGTGAAAATGTTCATTGTTAGTAGACAGGATAATTTTACAGAAAAAAAAAAAGAAGTGATTTCAGACTTATGTTGTCATAGTTAGAATGTAAATGGATCCTTATCCAGTATTTCATAAATTAATGAAATGTTGTACTTTCCTCACCACCTGTGATGTTGTTTCATATACATTATCAACAATAATACAGCTGCTTAGAGTATCTGGAAGATATATGTATCTAGCACATATTCACACCACATATACATAGTGGTAATATCCATGTGAAAAATTAGAGAGGTATGTGATACCCATGACTGCATCACCTGCCCACTAATCCAGCTCCCTGGGAGTTACTCTAACATTCCAAACTCCTGAGCAGCTTCAAACAGCTGCCACTAAAGAAGAGGTGGGAAAAAAAAAAGGAAAAATAGCCCCAAACCTCTGAATATGACAATAAAATGCTTTTCCTTTCCTTCTTCTCCTGCCTACCCACAAAATATTCCCCTAAAAGACAATTATGAACTGAATTTTAAACTTCTCCCTGTAGAAATGATACAACTCCAAAATCCAGCCCTTTCTCAAATGAAGTTTAACATCAGAGTGTTATTGACTAAAAAGATGTATTCTAATAACTGTAGCTTCGAAAGATTCAAAATTGTCAATGTCCCAATGTGATAATTGCTATAACTTTAAGAATAAGTACAAGGACACAGCCTAGCCACACAGGAAAACTCAGGAGAAAACAAACAAACAAACAGCACAATGAGATTACTGTATAACAACATTCAAGGGGAAATTGCTGCAAATTATACCAAACACACAATTTATGTATTCTTTAATATTGCAAAAGAAAGATATTCTTAATCTCTAGCAAACTTCTCATCGCCACCAATAACAATCTGGATGGCAAGGAACAAGATCAGATCCATTCTCTCTGACACTCCAGAAAATTTCCTAAAAGATAGGAACAATGACACATATAAATGCTTTGGCTCAAATAATTTTCTGTCATCATTGTAGACTCCTCTATAATAAATAAGTCTGTGGAGCACGTACATCTGAGATTTAATCAGCTCTGGTCCATACATTCTGTGTGATCATAAGAAATTTTTACAGTGGTTTTTACCATCTCATCCAGTAATACCAAGTCCTACAAACATTTCATATGTGCAACGTGATGACATGAGGAGTGGTGCTGAAAAACAAGTACTTAACTGTTACGAGAGGTAGATGGCCTAGCAGAGAAGATATCACCCTAACATTCCAGTAAGAAAGATTATTTTCTTCGTTATTCACTCTTCTGTCAACAAGCTATCTGGATAATTTGAGATATGGTTTACATTTCTGAAGGACAATACTAATCTAAAACAGTCTTGATTCTTGATTTTAGTCTAATGCTAAGAACAGTGCCACAAAGCTAAGAACACTTTTTTCACTGCTATGATTGTCAAACAATGGAATAGGCAGGAGCCCAGAGGTGTGACAACTCAACTGGACATGGCCTGAATAGTCTGATCTATCTTTGGCCCGCTTTAAGCTGGACCAAGTGACCTCCAAAGGCCCTTTAGCACTTACATGGTTGTATTATTCTAGTAAAAACTGTAGTGGCAATAATATTAACAACAAAATGAGTCAATGAGACAGAAAACACCATAGGAACATGTACATTAAGCAAGGTAAAACATATTGAAATTTCCTATGAATATGTACACTAAGTAAAATTTCTCAAAATTTCATTTACTACTCTGTTTAGATTTCCTCTGTCTTACGAAAAGGAATCTACTGTGACTATGAAACAGATACTATAATTGAAAATTCATTCCACCTCATTAAACAATTTAAATGATACATTTGAATGAGGATAAATTATTAATGAAACATTAAATGTTGAATTAAAATGTAAAGATTACTGGGATATATAAATCTGACTCCTTTCCAAATACAAAGCCTTGAAAAATAGAGAAGACATGAAAATTATATGGGGCACATTTTAAAGAGGTTTTGGTGGATATAATCAACACAAATCCAGAAAGAAAATGCAACTAAAAGCATACTACAGCTCTGTATTCTAGACATCATTGCTAAGTAATTAGTAAAACAGTTGATTAAAAATTCTATGTTAATCACACATGTTAACACTTAGAGAATTTTGACAGTTAATACCAATAGCTGCAGGAGAGCAAAGTATAAAACACAGTATTTATCCTAAAATGTTCTTCATACTGCAGAGGTTAGATGCAATGGAAATAAAACAAAGATTACTTAGTAAGAGCTACTCCTTATTAATTTTTCCTGAGGCCAATAAAATCTAAAGGTAGAAATGTTAAGAGTATAGAGAGAAAGGACTAGGAGAATTAAAATATTTTAAATCTTTAAATTATTGCAAAGTCAATAAGGCCAGTGGGGAGTGAGAATGTTTCAGAAGTCCCAACAGTACACGTAAAATAAAAGAATGGATAGAACATATGTAAAACATGAGCACTTTTATTAAAAAAAAAATTAAAAAAAGTTTTTCAACCATTATTGCTTTGTCTGATTAACAATCTGCTTGCTATAAGAACAGTGAAGGCTGGAAAGCATGATCTGTACAATTTACTTCACTGATTCTCAAGAAAAACATGATGTCAGGATCCTGATGGTAGGTGGTCTTTGAAGGCAATATGTTGACTTCACATAACACGGATTCAATTTAAAGTGTACGTGGAAATAGACAACGCACATCCAAAGTACAAACCACAATATACTACCTTTGTACACAGATATGTAACAGCGCAAATTCCTCCAAATTAAAGCTTAAACTGCTCCCAGAGGAAGAGCAGTCTAGCCAGCCCCACAGCAACGTAATCACGTTACAGACCTCAGAGGAAGTTAGCAGCCATCAGGACAATCACCTTTGGATTCTACTGTAGGGCTAAACACTTTTCCACAAGCAATAATCTGTTTTTCAAAAACAGCTCTAATCCATTTTGCAGCAAGCACTGCTGCCTAAACAGCCAGCAAGATGAAGCAGGAAAGGTTCAAAGTCTAGCTGCCTTATTCACGTGGAATTTTTTCCCACGTCCTTACTAATAAATGTTCACCTAGTATAGTTCTTTTGTCATTTAACATAAGATATACTGTCCTGCTATTGTATCACTTTTGAGACTGTAGGATCTGGAAATGCTGATTGTTATTTCCTTTTCACCTTCTTTTACTTTAGTCCAGTTTGGAATTTTGCATTAAACAATCATTAGATAAAGAGAGAAATTAGTTAACTCCTCCTTTTCTATTAAACAACTCAGGCTTGCTCATGTTTGTTTGCTGCCTTACATTCCTGACAACTCCTCATCCCACTCCAAGCAGCAAAGGTAAGGGAAGATCCTGTACTGGTACAGTTATTCTCTGAGACACAGCAGTAGTGAACTCATTTAGCACATGGGAAGGCTGGGAATGAATCTCTTCTGGCTAGGGAGAATTCAAACCACATCTACTTTTTGTGCTTGTCAATAGCAATTACACAACAAAAAGCACAGCTGTATCCCACTCTCAGGAGATACATTCTCACTTTGAATCCCAGCTGGATCAAGTACTCACTGTGCAGTTCTAAAACACACATCTAGCTGAAAAGAGAATAAAGAATCCCCCTCCAAATTGTGCTGGTTATTTACTGACCCTCCTTTCAGATACACCTAATTCCTTCCATTGACTGGCCCAGTTGCTTAATTCTCATCAGGCTATGCTTTTGTGACACTTGCACACCTAATTTCTAAGTATTGTCATTCTTGAATTGAAGGCATCAGGTAGGTGTTCCGGACATTCTCCTGTTAGGCTAAGGCTGAGATACCATTTTTCTGTCACCCCTTAACTTGATGCTGCAGCTACAAGGAGCTGCCAGTGCCTGGTTCCAGCACTAGTGCATGAGAACACTGTGAGTCTAATGGCAGGATTTGCTGGAAGATATGCCCCATAGAAAGAGGGAGAAAATCAGTATTTTGTGGTAACAGTACCATACAAGATAATTATCAATAGCATATGGCTACTTTATTGAGTCAATTCCTGAATCTCAGTCTCTTCCTGAGGTAAATGTGTGCTGTAGTTCAACTTCTGGCAGTGATCTAATGAAAAAGATCTTTCAGTCTGGCCCTGATGTGCTCCTTCCAAAGATCTAGAAATTCACTTCAAAAGAAACTGCCACAAAATGTTTTCTGCCGTGGCTGTTTATTCAGCTTGGCATAGCAGTCATCTTTTCTGTCCAATTGTTTCTCAGCTAAAAGTACATCCTTTCCTCAACTGCCAGCTTATTTAGTTGAGACACACAGCCAACACATCACACTTTCCAACTTGCTTACACCTCAGTCTCATAACACCTTCTCCTCTCACTTGGGGAATCATTACTGGAGTTCACTATAAAGTCATATTTTCTTTAGGTTTAGTCTCAGCATGAATATTTGTCTGCTAATGCAATAATTGCCAAAGCATATTAAAGAGGAATAACTGAAAAAGCAAACACACGTATGAAATAACTGATAACTTAAAGAAGTCCAATGATTAATTCCCTTTTCAGACACTAAATACAACATATCCTCAATGTTATATACTCTCATATAACTTCACATACATCTACAAAAAATATGATTTATAATGACCTTTCGCAAAGGTGCTAAGGATGGACCTAATGATGCCAGATGTTGAGAATTCTCAATTCCAATTAATTTTAATGAGAGCTGAATGTCCACCCCAGTTGCTAGTTAAGTGGTGACCTTGCACTCACATTGGAATTTCTGAATCCTAGTAAAATTATGCAAAAAGACATACACAGCACCAAACTGATGTAGGTAGGTTTACTCTATTTTTAATTCACTGTTAAAAATGTTCACTTTCCCACTCTCTCTCTGAACACTCCTTATCATCTTCTACCTGTTTTTCAGCTCTGTTTTTTTCTACTGCAGTGAGCAAGGAAGAAAGCAAAAACTTAAATGTTTCAAGCCTCACACCATTTCAGATGTCTCACTATTTCTGCATGATACTGTGTACTGTCATCTAAATTTTGAAAATGTGCTGGTACTAAACAGTTGCATGTTTTTGGAGGATAATGGAAGAATATTTCTTACTGAGCCAATTTATCTGAGATACAATCAGTTTCCCACTCTCCCAGCAGGATTACACAAACAGGCATATTTAGATTCAGAATACTACCAATTAGAAATCTAATATTAAAAGTAAAGTAACAGAACATACAGTTTCTCACAAACTAGAGTTAATACATAGCAAAACAGGCTAAACAGACTTTCCCAGAGGTCAATGAGACTTTCGCCTACATTTCTATGGAGAAGGGGAATACTGAAGGCTTTACACTATTTCTTGCCTCTCCTACAGCTGGAAATAGTGAGAGGAATTGTAAACTGAGTTTTGAGAAGGACAGACTGAGGGCATCTGCCTCAAATTATGTTGGGAGTAACTGTTACATAGCATGCTTGTACTTAAATAGATGAATTTTTGTGCACTGCCAAGGTTATAATTTCTAGTCTGCCTCAGTCTCTACCTCTGTTTCTTTTGGCTCTAAGAAAGGCAGAACCAGAGATGCTATATGACTTTCCTAGAGAAATAAAAAGGGCCCAGATTTACAGTCCAGTTATCTCAATTCAACTAGTTAACATGCACCAGCTGAATCATGGCAACTGCCTTTGTATTCAGTTCTAGGAACACGTGCTTATTGACAGTAGGCTAAACTGTAAAACAGTAATTAAATGGTCGTAATGTTGAACTCTCAGAGTCTGAGCTAGAATTAAAATTGAGGATCACTAGCTCATCTTTCTGCTCATTGGATTTAAGCCACACATGGAGCAATATTAAGGAATACACCACACTCATATTTGCTTCTCCCAACACTCCACTACATATTTCAAGAGCTGAATAAGTACACAGTGATATGCTCCAAAAGCCACCTTACTGTACTGGGTCTGTCTTGGACAGACTTATTCATGTGTCTAAAATAATGAGTAGGTCTACCAGGAGTAGTGGGGCTACCTAAGTGCATGAGACTGTCCAAAGTCATTAGCCTATTTTCCTTGCACTAAGGAAGCCTTAAAACTATGCTGTTTATTACATTGGGTGAAATTTACCTGATCTACCACCTTAGGCAAAAAGTCATCTAGTCTAAGGAAACAATCTCCTACTCACTGGGATAGATAAAACCTCTGTGGCAGAACATTGGTGCTCACTTTAGATACCAATCTAATGGACAGTTTTGTATGTCTCTCACTGTTCACTTGTAGTGGTTTTGGCCTGTGCCAGGTTTTTCAGTAGCAGGGTGGGGCTAAAGGAGTGGCTTCTTTAAACAAAGAGAGTTGCCAGAAGCTTCCCCTGTAGCTGACAGGATTAGGGCCAGTCAATTTTAAGCTGGACCCTGCACCTGACCTAGGCCTGGCCAATTAGTGGTAGAGGTAACGCCTCTGTGTATAACATATTTGAGCAGAAAAACTTGTTGTGCAATTGAAAAAACGGCAGCAGCAACAGGGAGAGAGAATGTGAAAACATCTCCACAGACACCAAGGTCAGTGAAGAAGGACTGGGAGGAGGGTGCCCAGGCACTGAAAAGAAGGCTCCCCTGTGATATGTGGTGAGGACCATGGTGAAGCAGGTTGTCCCCCTGCAGTCCATGGAGGATCACCGGGAAGCAGAGATCCACTTGCAGCCCGTGGGGGAGGTGCCCACGCTGGAGCAGGTGGATGCCTGAAGGAAGCCGTGACTCCATAAGAAGTTCATCCTGGAGCAAGTTTCTGGCAGGACCTGGGAGTCTGTGGGGGAGGTGCCCACTCCGGAGCAGGTTTGCTGGCAGGACTTGTGATCCCGTGAGGAGACCCAGGCTGGAGCAGTCTGTCCCTGAAGGATTGTCTCTCCCGATGGATGATCCACGCCGGGCAGCGTGTGTGGAGCTGCCTCGTGGGAGGGCCCATGCCGGAGCAGTTCTTGAGGAGCTGCAGCCCATGGGNCAAACAGTTTGTTATATTTCTCTCTCTCTCCTGTACAGTTTGTGAGGGGGAGTGACGTTATGACTGGGTGGACATCAGGCTAAACCACCACATCACTTTATTAATTCAGGAAGCCTAAATAACTAACTTAGACTAGACACTGAATTTATACAAGGCCAAAATTAAGAACTCCAGAAACTTGAACCATGTGTGAAAACTTCAAATTATAAAATTGGCCATCAAATGTAAAGTTATATTAATCTCAATCATAGAATCAATTTAGCTGGAAGAGACCTTTAGATCATTGAGTCCAGCCTTTGTCCCAGCCCTATCAACCACTAGACCATTTCCCTAAGTGCAATATCCACCCATCTCTTAAACCCCTCCAGGGACGGTGACTCCAGCACCTCCCTGGGCAGCCCGTTCCAGTGCCTGACAACCCTTTCAGTAAAGAAATTCCTCCTCATATCCAGTCCGAACCTCCCCCGGCGCAACTTGAGGATGTTTCCTCTTGTTCTATTGTTTGTTACCGGGGAGAACAGACAGACCTCCACCTCGCTATAACTTTCTTTCAGGTAGTTGTAGAGTGTGATAAGGTCTTCCCTGAGCCTTCTTTTCTCCAGGCTAAAAGACAGACAGATAAAAAAGCAGTGGAGTTAAAGCAAATATAACCAACAAAAACATTAATTGTTCATGTTTTTTTCATTCTGTGTTTTTTAAAACAGAGTGCATGTGAAGATAGTCCTTCATTAACAAAAATCAAAGGTATCACATGGGTATTCTATAATATATTTTTTTACTTCTTGTCATAACTAGAAATTAATACGGGTCTGCTGCTCTAGGAACATTCTAATCCCCAAAAAGTATGACTAAAGTAAAATCACTTGAAATACAAAATTTATCAGGACTCTGCTCTCATTGTAAGAAACTTGGAAGACAGGGAAAAGTGATGTCTATTTTTCCACTTCAATTTTTCTTGTTCATCAAAACTGAATTGTTACTTCTTTAAGAACAAGAAACACACTGTTGGCAATCCAGTTAGCATCTGGAAGGTGGGTATTATACTTGTAAAATAAAATAAAAAAACTATATTATCCTTGAATAAAATATAGCTAGCATGGAGACCAACTACATGTTAAAAGTTCTGACATTCTTCAGTCATCACTAAACAAAAAAAGGACAGGTAGAAGGACATTAAAAAGGAAAAGCACCAATATACTTGACAAGCAATTAAGAATTCATTGGAGGGACTTTAAAGTAGCATATAATTAGAAATTCAGTGCCATAATGCAGACAAATATAAAAGAAATGCATGTTTCTCAAGAAATTATTTGGAAAATGAATATGATATCTATATTAGCATCTGTAGATACAAATAATATTTAAGTGGAATAACTCTTGCTAATATAGGCACACACATATGCACTTGTGTTCATATTAATGTCATTACCACAGCACAATACTAAGGATTAATTACAAATGTGACCTCCAAAATAAGAATCTAGAAAACATAAGAACTCTATTTTATTCTGAAGTTTTGAAGTAAATGTTCATTTGAGAAACTTTTTAGGAACAGAAGTATATTGAAGAACCGATATGCAACAGCAAGAAAACTGTGCTATGCACACCTCGCCATTTATTACTAGCCTGTGTATAAAAAGGCACCTAAGGAAATACAATACTTTGCTCATGATACTGTGAGAACATTTAGAAGACAAAATGTATCAAAATATATGGCTTATTACCCATCTTTCAAGTATTGATTTTAACCTACTCACCTGTTTGTCACCATAAAATCTCATTGCATCACGGTACGGCAGAAGTATAATTACAGCTGTTAATAAGATTTTAATTGCTACTTTCTCCAGAAAAATGTAGACCATTAGACTACATTACAATGAAGATAACTTTTCAAGTTGTTAAGTATTGACTCTCATGCTTATGATTTAGCTCAACAGCTAAGTCAGCTCCCATCATGCTCCTAAAAAGCTAGACTTCTCCACAGTAAGGTAATCCCAGGATTATATCTTCAGTCTTTAATTCTCACACACTTTCAGAAATAAAACCCTTCTGCGTTGCTTTAAAAAAAAAAAAAAGGAAAAAGGAAAAATAATGGAATTTGGAAAACTTAGTGTTAACTAACTTTTCAACTCTAAATCAAAGCTCGTTCTCAAAAAACAACTATGAAGAAACATCAAAAAATTGGAAAAGCAATTCACTTATACTGATCAAGACACTGCTACACAAGCTGCCAATCTTCCATTGCTTTCCAGTCTGAAGAACACCCAAGAAATGAAAACTGAAGGAGCTCAGAGCTTCTTTGGCTACACCCATACCCAAGGGATCTCAGCACAGGACAAATACGAGCTGCCATTTTAAAATCATTTCTAGAATTCAGCTGTATATGAGCCTTCAATATTTACTACAAACTATGTGTTTTCCTTCTTGGCTGGGGAGCAGGTGTATGCAGATCCACATCTTGCGAGCTGAAGGGCAGATCAGAATATGTCTGCCTTCACTTGGCATGTTACTGTTCTATATTTTCTTTCTTTTTTAATATTGTAGCATTATTTAACATCTTTGGATAACCTGATACTACAGTAATATTATTTGAAATTAACAGGAAAACACCACCTTAAGTATTTTATTTCATTATGGTTAAGCATAGGTGAACTACTGTTACACAGTTAAAAATTAAAACCATACATGGCATGAAGACTTCAATGCCAGACTTCGGCCTGCTGTGATGAAATATATGAAGATGCTATAAATCTCTGCCTATCTTTGGTTGGGATCCAACTGGAAATTGATCTCCATCATTTTTCTTTAAAGCTTGGGTATGACTCCAGAATCCCGGCCATTATTTCCTTTCTCAATAAAATAGGATTTTAATACATCTAAAGATGTGAAAGAGTTACAAGTGGACTTGTGGCAGATGTCACATTTGCTTACTCAGTGCACAAGCAGTAACCAAAAATGATACTTTGTAAAAGAGCATTGCATTCCTCAGTATTGAAAAATAGTATATAAACCCATTTTTAATATGGTTGTATATATAAAATGGATTTTGAACCTATGCAGTTTTGTTTTGGTAGGTCCCTTAACATATAAGCAGTAAAAGTTGCAGGTATGTTTTATATGCCTAGAAATGGACTGGGAAAGCTGTTTCCAATACTTTGGCAGTGTACATTTTAATAGGGAAAAATAACTGCTGATTATTATGAAACAACGAGCCACATTTCAAGTAATCCAGCCAATCAGTAGAAAGGATTTGAAGCCTTATGGTTTATATTTGCATGCAAACAGCTGTATTTCATTTTTTAGCTTCTTTGTTTTTCAAAGCTTTTTAACTTTTAGTCAGATAAAATCCCTGTTGTCATGGTGGCCAACACACTGGCAAAATTATGGTGGAGGAGGGGGGAGAGTTACAGGAGAAAGCCCCCTGATTGAAGTTTGTAGTAAAGAATCCCTAAAAACTGTAGAATAAGAAGAGCTCATCTGTAGGTAAAATATTGACTCCAGAATAAATTACTTGAAATTGAGTATCTCCCTTCTAAAAGAGTATAAAAAATACTGTATCATACAAACTTGACAACACAGAACTCCAAACTTCCTAATTTGGATAATAAATTATAACTTCCTTGGAAAATTGTATGGATTTGTTTTAATAAAGCAATTGGGGAGAAATGAACACTGGAAGAAGTCCAGCTGCAATGCATACCGTTCTTAAAACATAGAAATAATTAAATAATTTAGTGATTTTCTAAGTTCATTGCCTCTTTTGAGTTTCACTTCAAAATTTAATAAGTTTGTTGCATTGTAAAAGTCTGAGTAGAACTTCAGCAGGGTCAAAATGTCCAAATCTATCTGGCACTGCAAATTAAAATGAGCTTAGTGTTCTCATAGTTTCAACCTCTGGGAACAGAAGTTAATGTCACGGAACTACCATATATGGAATACAGTTGAGTAAGTGCTCCATATTACATGTACTCTGCATGTGGCTTGCATACTGGTTTGATCAAGCCTATATTTTAGTATTATGGGAAGCTTTGATCAGAAGAGATTCAAGAAATAGTTGCAAGACTTAGCTGTCAGCCTAAAAGAACACATCAGGTTAGGTGATAGCCAGAAATCTTAGAAGAAAGGAGCTTCATGGTACAGAAGTCATTTAGTGCATGAATGCAACTGTGCTTTCGATCTTTTCAAAGAACAGCCACTTCTGAGAACATGGAGGACATCCAAAAGAAAACTTCACCATTTAAACTCAGTGGGCCAAATTCAAAGGCTTGCTCAGAACTCTGATTTGCAGACACAGCTTTCTCGTATCAAACACAAAAATCAGTTAAATTAACCTTTTCTCTCTGATATGGCCCAAGTTGACCTTCAAATTCCATGGGATGTTTTGCTACAAGCTAATCAGAAATGCAAAATGTACTTGTTAAAAATTGTTTACATACTATGCAAAATTGATTTTTTTTCTTTAATACTAAAATTTGGTCCATGTGTTGAGAAAACAAAATATTCTAAATATATACAAAGAGCAGAACTGCTCCATTCCGCTTGCCGTATCCTGTGGTAGATGCATTTTCATCAGTATGTTTGTCTTGCAGACAAAATGAATATCAGATGGTGGTTTTGAAAAAGGGCAGACCTAACATGAGGTGATTAGTTTCAAAAACAGATTTTTATTCTTGATAAATTATTACCAAATACAATCATCTGTTGATTGAGGATATAAAACAGATTGGTCATACCATAACCCACAGGTTCAATCAAAAACGGAAATAATAAGTTTATTCAACGTAGTCTTGTATTAGTTTCCCATGCACTGGAAATCTAAGGCAAATAATTAGATTTCCAATTTAAAGATATACATTTGCTAAATTAGACATTTCTTGAGGTCACCTATTTCTTTATTTCCTATTCTAACTACATTGTGTCCTATGTATATACCTAGACTTTTACACATGTATATAAATACTTCATTTCAACTTTCAACCGATGTTTAATGTACTTTGTACAAGACTTACCAACTGGAATTGCTATTGCCATTCTATTCAATTAAACTCCACAATCTATTTCATTTGCTGGTTATTTGTGAAGAAATTTGAGAAAACCACCGGCTTACAAAAAGAAATTCTAGTTGATTACTATATAAAAAGCGATTCTTACAGCAGTAGGAGTCTTAAAAGACTAAAAATAAATCACAACAATTCTTGCCTAGTAGACATTATTGAAATGGTGGCACAATTAATCACTTCTGTTTCAGGAAGAAACCATACTCCTTGAAAAAATACTTTCATGTATCTTGAAAACAATTACAGCTGTACTGTGTTTAACATGAAGATGGAAAGACACCCACATTCACTCACATCTGTGTAAAAATTACTATGTTTTATCATGTGTTCATTGCATTCTATGACATAGTCATCGAGGTAGTTTCCTACATAAAAGTTCTTCTTAAAATGTTGAAATTACACCTATGTATATAAGCATTCCAACTTTCATAGTGACAAGCATGCAAAATAAAATAATGGAAGTTTCCCATTCTTGGCGACAGCTCTTTGATTGAAGGTTCTTCAATCAAAGCTATTTGTTGACTACAAGTCTTTTCCTTCTTTATTGGGACAATGCTCTACTAACTGCAAGTCATCTACCAGCCATAAAGCTTATCCATTTTTTTTTATTACAGCTTCTAAAAATAGTATGTTAAAAATCTATAAAAAGCTATCATTTTGCTTCTGCTCTGGTTAGCATGCAAAATTTTTGCATATAAGAAAAGTTGTCCAATTGTAGAAGGTTTATCCTTCCAATATTTAACCTAAATATACCATACTGAAGTGAGGAAAAAACAGAGAATTTTGCATTCTTGAGTAGACAGAACTATTTAAAGTGGAAGAAACAAACACATCACTAATTTCACTTTAACATAATTATTAAGTTTTTAAAGTGTTCATAAACAGTCAAATAATTTTGAAATTTCTGCTTATAGTGGGTTGACCTTGGCTGGACACCAGGTGCTCACTAAAGCCACTCTATGTCCTCTCCTCCTCAATTGAACAGGGGAGAGAAAATATAATGCAAGTATCACAGGTCAAGATAAGAAGAGAGAGAGATCACTCACCAATTACCACCATGGGCAAAAGAGACTCAAATGTGGAAATTAATTTAATTTATTATGAATAAATCAGAGTAGAATAAGGTGAAAAAAACCTCCAAATATTAAAACATTCTCCCTCTCCATCACTCCGCCTTCTTCCTAGGCTTAACTTCATTTCTGAGTTCTCTACTGCACAAATGGCACAGAGATGGGGAACGAGGGTTGCAGTCAGTTCTTCACACAGTTATGCCACTCCTTCCTCCTCAGGGGGAGAGCTCCTCACGCTCTTCCCCTGCTCCAGCTTGGGGTCCCTCACATGGGAGACAGTACTCCATGAACTTCTTTAACATGTGTCCTTCTCACAAGCTACAGTTCTTCACAAACTGCTCTAGCATAGGTCACTTCCAAAAAGGTCACAAGTCCTAACAGCAAACCTGCTCCAGCATGGGCTTCTCTCTCCACAAGGCCACTAGCTCCTGCCAGGAGCCTGTTCTAGCACAGGCTTCCCACAGAGTCACAGTCACCTCTGGGGATCCATCTACTCCAGCGTGGGGTCTCCAACAGTCTGCAAGCAGATAGCTCCTCCACCATTACCCTTCCATGGGTTGCAGAGGCAGTGTCTGCCTCACCATTGTCTTTACCACAGGCCACAGCAGAGTTTCTGCCCTGGCAATTGAAGCACGTCCTTTCCCTCCTTCTTCACTACCCTTGGTGTCAGCAGAGTTGTTTCTTGCATATATTCTCACCCCTCTCTTTGGTTGCAGTTGCCTAGGTTTGTTTTTTTTACCCTTCTTAAATCTGTTATCCCAGAGGTGCTACCACTGCTGCTGATGGGCTCGGCCTTGGCCAGTGGTGAGTTCATCTTGGAGCTGGCTTGCTTTGGCTCTGTCAGACATCAGGCAAGCTTATCTGGCAGCTTCTCACAGAAGTCATTTCCCTAGCCCCATCACTAGCAAAAACCATGTCCAGGCAAACCCAATACACTGTTGAATAAGGGCAATTTCTTTTCATACTTCCCATAAAGTACTTGAAAATATCCAAATATATAAAGTTCCACTGATGTAAATTACAAAGAATTATGAGTTTGGGTTTTTTTCCCCAAAAGTCTGCAATTCTGTAGTATCCGAATGTTCTGAAATGTACCTACATATTTTGTTAATGTAATTCTATTTACTGGTTAGAAAAGAGCTTTTTTTATAAATTTCTGCTACTCAGACTACTTATGATATTGTTAACTTGTCCCATTTTGTTCAATGGTTTTGCTTTTTCATTGCAGACTTTTTCCAGGTGGGAATTAAGGGGGATCTCTAAGAACTTTATCATGATTTTTAGCCAGTGGAATCCAAATATTTCTCATACTGCCTTTTGACTATATTTTGTTCATTCCAAGTGCTATTACTTAGGATTTTATATAATCGACTCTTAAGCCCAAGACTTCTCTGAATGCCATCATTTGTTTCATAAGGCATAAGGCACATTGAAGTAAAGGGATCAGCAATCATCATTAGAACATCATTCATATGAAGTTTAATTCTTCTCTATTCCTATCAGCCATCTGTGTTTATTCTCCTTTTGTGGCCTTCCCCCTTCACCCCCCAGTTTTTTGCATGCAAGACGTTCCATAGTCATAAAATAGACTGCGGGCATTCCTGACAAATGAACAGGGGATTGATTGGTTCACAGTCTCTCTGGTGAAGTGCATTTTTGTGTATTCAGCTCTAAGCCAAATGCAACAGGAGAGAACCTAGCTGAAAATTTCTGGCTTTGTCGCTTTATTATAAAATAGTAACAGTAAAATTATTAAAAGTAATTTATATCAGATAGGAAAGGTGAGATGAACAGTATCAACAGAAAATCCCTTAAAACAGGACTGAATGAACAGGAAAATTGTACATATTCACAGCGTTTCTGTGCATATATATATATATATATATATGTATGTAAACATCAAACAACTGAGGCTACAAGCTCCCACATGAGATTTGTTCGGTAGGTGACTGAATTGTACTAAAAATACTTAGAATGCATTACTATATAAAGAATGCAGAAACCTGTTCTTCAAAAGTGGCAAAACGTGAACTATAAAACTTCTTTAATTTTGCAGAATTCACATCAAACCAACATTCTGTAGTGCAGTCCATTTACCAGTAGCTGTGTGACATGCAGAAGCTTTCACCACATCCCTTATTCTTGCTTCAAAGACTGCAATCAAACATCAAACATTTTAACATCAAACTATTTTCAAAATACTTTTGCAGGTATTTTCTTATCATAGTTCAAAGAAGGGATTTTAAGAAAATGCTGTCAACCCTGTAGACACCTACATCCTCAAAAGAAACGTGCACATACTCATAAAACACAAAAAGCCAAAAGTTTTGACATTTTATACTGGTGGAGGAGAAGTTCAGGAAGCATTTCTCAGCATTTACTGCTCAGAACAAGAGAGTTCCTTCAGTGAAATGGATCCGCTCTGAGTCATAGTTGAGTTCCTTTTCACAGAATCTAGAAATGAGTGCATGGACTCAATTTGTAATACATTTAACTATTTAACAATGTCCCAAGGACTTTCTATCTTTCAACGAGCATCATTAAGCAGTTTAAATAAGAATGGTGTTTTATATTTTTCCTCTCCAATCAGTCTCAAATGCCTAAGTTTAATTTTGAGTATGGCATTATCTTAGCCTATAATTTTCACAAAATGTATTATTGCTACACAGACAAACTTAAACATGCTTAACTTGGCAAATATATCACTTAAATGCAACACTACATAGATCCTGTGGATCATAAAGTAGCTCTGGCATGAAGTTGTCACTAAGAAACAAAGACAAATTACATCTTCACTAACCAAACAACTTGCTATCAGTGGGCTCAGCTGTGGCAACAGAAATGTTTGTCTTCTTTTCTATTCTGGGTCTGAGAGCCAGGAGAATGCCCAGTTGCCATTGTGGATGCTCTCACAAAGCTGCTCATTCTAAAAATTTTCAACCCTTCCACTTTGAATTTATTTTTATTTTTAACACTCCAGACAGCATTTCTTTGATCCATCACCTTAAGTAAAGTGAGCAACTGGCGAAATTTGCATCTGCCCAATGACTAGTCCATGTGTTAGAAGTGAACAACTCTTTGGTGAAACCCTGACTCTTTGTACAGTTACATTGTAAATCTCTCTCCCATGAGGTCATCTTACCTACTGGCCTTTCCCCATTCTGGACATTTTAGTTTTGCTACAAACTGCTTCTCCCTTGGTCAGCACAACAAAATGGTGCTGGCTGTCTTACAACCAGAATATTTCCTTTACAACTAAACTTCACTGATTAAAGTTGCGATGCAGCTCCCTTGGTAACTTTGAGCTCACAAACTAATATTTGTATATTATATGTATGAGCTGAGATAAAAATTCTACTTTCTAAGAGTAGGATAACGCATAATTAATTATTGCAAAGTGTTTTGAAGACAACAAAGGGTATGTAAAAAACTATAGGATTATTTTTTGTGTCATAACTGCACAGACAAGCAGCCACCACAAAAAGAGCAACATTTTTAGCCCCCGTTTTTGAGAAGTGTTGACTTTTCCAAAGTAGGACAGTAAGGGACAAAGTACAGATTTGCTGAGTGTGCTCAATGAGGAACATGAGTAATGAGGCATAGCACTATCTTTTCTAAATGGAAAAACATAACCAGAAAGGACAGGAAATGCTATTAGTGAAGCTGTTTAAAAAAAAAAAAAAAAAAACAAAAAAACACCAAAAAAACCCAAAAAAAAAAACCAAAAAACTCCAACAATTTTATACAAAAGCAAACTTTCAAAAGCAAGTTTTAAACCAGTTCCAAAGAAGTGAGACACTTTTGTTTTCTTTTCCCATGCCTGATTTTTAGACTACTATGAAAGAAACCAGACTGCACTAACAGAATTGATGCTCTAAATAAACTTATCAGAAACTTGATTTGCCAACTGCTTCACTTCCAAGCACATATTCACTTCTTTTTCAAAGTTTGCTAAAATATTCATGTAGCGTAACTGACAAAAGCCAGAGAATCAGCAATATTAGAATACAAATAAAGAATACTTGTGCAAAACAGGGAAAACTACCGAAATTTTATGATCAAAATCAAAATTACAAATAACGCTATTAAGACAGTTTCTGACAATCACTGTAGTATCAATACATCATATTGGTGTATGTAAAACACAACACAGATAGTGGTTGGATACAGTAATGGTTAAGTCCAATTGAGTTAACTGCTAGATACGGGCTAGATTATGTTTCAAACTTCACAGCACCAAAACATGGGAAGTACAGGAAACTTCAGACTGAGATAGCAGAGATGTGCTGACCTCGTAAAATACCAACAAAAGCTGTGACAATTTGCATGTCAAACACATTATGTGATAAATATTCACAATGAAGTGATTCACCAGTTTAGCCAGCAAACTAAAGTGCAGGACGATGACCTTAAAAAAGCTCTCCTTTGCCATAGGAGGTTAAGGTCATCTAGAAATATGCCTACAGCTGAATTCTACTTGCACCTTTTAGTATTTGAAAAGACTTGTCGTGAAAACTCGGATCAGTGTAAACACAACAGTAGTTTCCTGACAGATTGAGTGGCCATGACAGTTCAAGCATGCAATTTTACAGCAGGCAGCAAACAAGATTGGGAATTCAGGGTTAAAATCTCCAGTGAAATTTTGTCTTATAAAGTAATGAAAGTTGACCACGAGAGTAAATCAAATGGATCTCCTAACAAACTGAAAACAGCTGTTTGGCTGAGTTTGTCTCTGATTTAAGTTTGGTAATTATTGCCCTACTGTGGCTCAAGGTTATTGTGTATTAGTGAAATAGGATATCATAAGAAAATCATGCAACTTCTTAATTCGCTGTAGCATCAAAAATTCCACTGTATAAAAATGATCCGGAAACATAGTCTTCTAAACGTAACCTTCTAGAAACTTACCTACAAAATTTTTAAATGCCCACTTACAGAAAATGTAATTACAATAAACTAGAATATTTAATGCACACACACAAGAAAAGAGAAATCATCTATTTTCACGTAAATACACTAAAAAAAACTTTATAAACTCAAAGTCAATGATACAGCATCTTGTCTTAATAGTCCACTCCCTGGACTCTGTTAGCATACAGAAAAATTGTTCAGATTCTTAAAACCCCTCCTACACAGGAAAGAAAACTTTATTTCAAGATCTTCTCATATCAACAGGAGCACAAAAGAAAAAGTTACTAAATATAATTTTTCAAAGCTGAAAAACTTATTAAAGAAAGCATGATAGATATTTGATTACTTTAAACTGAAGTTACTCAACTAATACTTAATGCCTCATTAATTCCAAAGTATATTGTCATTTTGTTTGTTTTATTTAGTTTATTAGATGCTTTTAATTCCTAAAAAACATGACTCAATCATCTATATTAATAATATAATTACTACAGTAGTATTGGTCTGCTTGTTGGACATCAAACTGTACCAATCATGAAAGTTTTTAATTGGCTGGAGCATCACTTTTAACATCTAAAAAGTGAAGAAACACCATATGTGTTTTATGAGCAGCATACTAGGATTTCTGTTCTGGAAATTCAACGATGGCTCTCCCTAACACACATGCTGCAGCAATTCAGTAGTAATTACTGTGCATTGCTAGACCAAGTCATTATTTCTAAAAACATGTGTGACAAAAATATTTTATTAAACGATAATACAATCCTTGTAAATTATTACAAATCAAAGTGGTTTCTCTTTCTTAATCTTGAAAGATAGACCAACTGGAAGTCTCAAATCAAATTATTCAGATGATTTAAGGTTGGCTCCAAGTAAACACTGAATTCAGTTCAGTACATTATTAAAGGAATAAGTTCACTTGGACAATGAGTTAGTAAAGTATCCTTACTTTATCCAGCACACCATCCTCTTTCCTCCTCCACTTTCTCAGTTGAAATATATGCAAGTTAAACCTTTGTGAAAACAAAATATCTGTATATACCTTCTGCAAATGTGATAATTACTGAGTGCCTACTACAGAAGTAGCATTTTGAAAATACCACAGTACTAATACATTTTTTATGTCAATAAAGACTGGATAGACCCAAGCAGGAATAGTACTAAATTGGTTGTTTACTCTTCTTAAAATAGATCAAGGTCTACACAGTATTTCTGAATAGGTAACACAGAACGGGCAGACATAGATCTGAAATTCCTCCCTGCATATTCTTTGCCAAAGAGCAGTTTCCATATTGATATTGTTTAAATACTCACACAATAGAAGCCAATAAACACATTTTGGCTATGAAAAGCATGAAGATGTGCACCCAGTCAAAGACTTTCCCCTGGGAGTACTGCAGAAGAAACTAATTCAAAGCAAGTAAACTCCCTTGTCTTGAACGAAGGGCCCCATAAGAGAAGTAGCTAAATCGAAAGAGAAAGAAACAAATGGGCATAAGAATTCTAATTTATCTAGTGGTCTCACGATGCTTTGTACTTAAGGCAACATCAGAGAACTAACAAAGTACAGTGAGCTCCAGCCTTGCCTTTTACAGAAGAATGGGAAGCAGGTGACTTAAAAATCAAGCTCTACTGGCTTATGTGGCTTCAGGTATTTTTTCTGCACACTTTCAGTCACTCCTTAGTAGCATTTTTTTAATACACAAAACCACTGGATCCATAAATGATACCAAGTACTGTTATCACTAAAGACAATTATCAACTCTGTATCAATAAACAGAGCTTTCTTCTCGCACTTAGGTTCAAAGAAGTATGTTACAAATATATCTAAAAGATATATTTGCATCTTGCATATGCAAGAGGGTGAAAATAGGATTCCTTGTCATTAAGTAAACTAAGTCAGGCTTACTCTTAGCCGAAGCAGCAGAAGCCTGTCATTGATATTTAAATTCAATAAATTGAATTAACATATTGACTGTTGATTTCCATGAAAAATAAAATTAATTAGCAGAGGATATAAAGATCTAAAATAAGACTTGGGACAACTTTATGCACATATTTTCAAAAAGCTCTGTTCAGGAGTTGCTTAACTCTGAAGACAACTCTCTAAGTTTAGTGTTCCATAAGATCCTGGTAATGCTTCTGTTCACATCAAGATTTACCTTTCACAGCTAAATTCATTCCTGCTTAAGCCTGTTTAAGTTTCAAAACCAAAGTTAGTGCAACACAAAAGACATGAGGGGCCCAATCCAACATAAAAACCCACAACATACTTGACATGCACACACAGACCAAGACATTGTGAAAACATGTCTGTGGGCACTTAAACATCTTTATTGAGGAGACACTGGTAGTGCTCAGCCTCTGACTTTTTATGGGAAGCCTTAGAGATCTGGTTCTATTCTTGGGATTCAAATCTTTTCTCAATCCCAAAGTGGTTCAATATCTTCTACCTGACAGAAGCAGGTACAGTCTAGTTTGAGTTTGAGCTTGCTTTTCAGCAGTAGTGCTGGAGAGGGTCATTTTGCAAAAAGATCAAAACACACAGCATCAGAAATAGACTATAAAAGATAAAACCGTTTATAAAAGATAAACTTTGTCTTTATTGATTAATATTTCAGACACCTAAAAGTAGAGAGTGCTATGTTCTGTTACGGAGGGTACCAACCAAAGATGTTTCACTGACTGAGAAGTGATCTGTCCATCTTTGCATCTGGCATCCACACAGAAATAGTGACAAGGTCATTACTATGAACATTCTAGATTGTGTAATACAGAATTACACAGAGGAACTTTGTATCTTGCAAGGGAATACAAATCTGGAACATTCATTGAGAGTTCTACAAGGCAACTATAAGGACTATTGAAATACCAAAGTAATAATCTCTTTCAAAACACGATAAAACTGACTGTTTCTCAACAGTAGCAATCAAGAGGCAGAGGATCCAATGCAGACTGTTCATTTACAGACAATGGCTAGATTCTTCCTCTTTTAACTTTGACATACAATGCGTATATAACAAGAATTATGGAAGCATTACGGAATGGTAGTGATTGGAAGAGATCTTTAGAGATTATCTAGTCCAAATCCCCCTGCTCAAACCAGGTCCACCTAGATCAGATCACACAGGAACACAGCCAAGAAGGTTTTGAATACCTCCAGAGAAGGAGACTCCACAATCTCCCTGGGCAGTCTGTGCCGGTGTTCTGTCACCCTCACAATAAAGAAGTTTTTCCTTATGTTTAAGTGGAACTCTTTATGTTCCAGCTTTCATCCATTACTCCTTGTCCTATCACTGGACACTACAGAAAAAAAAGTGTTGTCCCATCCTCTTGATATATACCTTTCAAATACTTGTAAGTACTAATGAGGTCCTCTCCCAATCTCCTCTTCAAGCTGACCAGCCCCAGTTCCCTCAGCCTTTCCTCCAGTTACCTGATCATGTTGGTGGCCCTGCACTAGACTCTCCAGAAGTTCTGTGTCCCTCTTGAGCTGAGGAGCCCAGAACTGGGCACAGGACTCCAGATGAGGCCTCACCAGGGCAGAGGAGAGGGGGAGCAGAACCTCCCTTGACCTGCTGGCCACATTCTTCTTGCTGCATCTCAGGATGCCATTGGCCTTCTTGGCCACAAGGGCACATTGCTGGCTCATGTTCAGTGTATTATCAACCACCACTCCCAGGTCTCTCTCCGTAAAGCTGCTCTCCAGCAGGTCAATTCCCAGCCTGTACTGATACATGGAGTTGTTCCTCCCCAGGTGCAGGTCTCTGCAGTTGTCCTTGTTGAACCTCATGAGGTTCCTCTCTGTCCAAATCTCAAGCTGGTCGAGAACTTGCTGAATGGCAGCACAGCCTCTGGTGAATCAGTCAGTCCTCCCAATTTGATGTCATCAGCCAACTTGCTGAGGGGACACATTGTCCCCTCTGCTAGGTCATTGATGAAGACATTGAACAAGACTGGTCCCAGAACCAATGCCTGGGGAACCCCACAGAAAACAGTCCTCCAACTTGACTCCTCTCTATTGATCACCACATAACACCTTTCTTTGCAAGCCTACTTATCTCAACTTCGTTTTTGGAAAAAAAGCACTCACAAAAAAACCAAACAAACCCAAAACAATCAACACATAGCGAAACAGTAAAAAAAGCCCCAAGCTCTGGTTCAGATACTCGTTTAATAGATATTATTTCTTCTCAAATCTGTCTGACACAGCAGTTCAACTTCTATTGACAGCAATAAGGTAGACCATTAGTTATTTAAAACATGTATTAAATATTTTTCCCCAAGGAAAGGACTTCCTATTTCTTTCTTTCATAGAGAAGGGGTCATGAATTTCTTCCAAAGAATGCTTGTGTTTCTTCTGTCTTTAGAATATTCCAAATGCTGATCATAAAGCATCATAAAGATGCAGTTAAAACAGTTATTTTAATACCTGACAACATTCAGTTGACATTTTATTTTGTGTTGTTCTGTTTACATGGTGTTTTTCATTTCAAGATGAATGATGTTTTCCTTTTAATTAAATTCCACTTTCATATACTGACACACAAACTTAAAGATGAGCTCACCACCAAAATGCCCCTGCAGTCAGAATGCAACTAGTCTTAAAATACTTGCTTTGAAATTTGTCGTGGTTTGGCCCAGCTAGCACAGCAGCACCACGACAGTTTCTCATTCGGTACCCCCATTCACCTCCACCCTCATTAGGATGGCGAAGGCTCCAGCAAAATGGGAATAAAAAGATAAGCAAGGTTGTTGTGGATTAAGACAAGGGCAGGGAGGGCTCACTGCCAATTACAGTTCTGGGCAAAACAGACACCAGTACTCGACTTCGAGAGGAAAGTAGGAAAGTTTATTCTACAAGAAACAGAATGGAATAAAAGCAAAAGGGAGTAGGATGATGAGAAAATTACAACCAGCACTTTAAGATCTCCCTCCCCCATCCCTCCTTTCTTCCCGGGCCCAGCTCACTGCTCCCGATATCTCTACCTCCTCCCCCCTCAGCGGCTCAGGGGGGCAGGGAATGGGGAATGTGGTCAGTCTCTCACA
>WBNH01007596.1:29433-84139 GCA_013401255.1 Urocolius indicus
CATGGTTGTTTCTCTCACTGTTTCTACTCCTTGCACCACCACCAGCCAGAAAAAGAAGAAAGGACAGAAGAAGGTAGAAGCAGGAAGAAGATGGAGGAAGGAAACCTCCTCTTCTGGCTTCTTCTTAAAAAGTGATCGTGGAGGCATCTAATTGGCTCAGCCCCAGAAGTGGGTCTTGCTCAGAGCTGGGGAGAGTTGCAAACAACTTCTTACAGGAGCCATATTTACAGCCCCATCCCCCTTACCAGAAAAGGCTGTCGTGTCAAACCATGACAAAATTTCAAATGACAAGATCCAGCACTATATTACCTCTGTTAACATTTTTCGCATGCATTGCAATCTAACATCTTTCTTGTACCTATACTAGAGACAGTCCTCATAAAAATAGAAAACCATCTGTTACAAGACACAGAAACAAATATTTGACTTCTCTGCCATTTTATCATCCACACTGCAGAGTTCCTTCCTGTCTCCTTCCATGACATATCTGGAACAGCGTCCAGCACTGTTTCCAAAGCTTCTTTTTGTAATAGGGTCTAGAGTAGAAGTGAGTACTTTAAAGATCTTCCGAGTCAGAAAACTTTTCTTAATTTCTTTGACATCTACAGAAAACAATTCAAAAGGGAGCGTAAATCTTGGGCTATTTTACTAAAAATGTTACACTTTTGTCACCATCTCAGTGTGTGGCTGTGGACAGTGCTATGAAAGTGTCCTTACACATACTGCAAGTCACTGCTCAGCTGGCTGCAACTAAGTCCAGGAGAGGTCGAGAGTGATACGAATCCTCATAGTGCTAGCTTGTTATATCTGTCTTTGACGGCCAAAGAGTGCAAATGCTGAAAAAAGCAAACAAACACTTTCCTTCACTTTGGACTTCTTAAATGATGTAATATATTTGTCTCTTGTGAGAAGCAGTTCAAAACATGACACATCTACAGACTGGTCACTGGATGCCCTTTTGTATGAAGCAGAGAGAGGAGAAGCAACATGTTAACTAGGCAGATTTCAGTAGCCTAGTTGGTAAGGGCAAGGAATTATTCACAAAGTCATTTGATGACCTAGTAGTGTCAATGGCTTCACAAATAACATTCTGATGGTACTTGACTTCTAATTTGTAAAGTCAAAGGGCTGAGATTTAGACAGTTTTCAGTCTTTCACTCGCTAAAGGAATTGTTCTGAAGTTATACAAGAAACTATCACATTTATTTGGTTGTGGAATGAGCTAGTCAAATGGATTAGACTGCACCACAATTAGGTGTTAAATAAAACTGTGGAATTTCTTTCAGAAAATTTCTATATTTACTACAATTTTATGTTTAGCATGCTCCAAGCAGAGTGAAAAAATCAACACTTCACTACACAAGTCTAATGGTACAGACAAATAAGAGTCAAGCATACTGAAAAATTAAAGCCAGACATGCATACAAAATTTGTTACCATAAGATATTGTTAAGGTAGTTACTTCTCACTGTCTTTTTGTTTTGATTCTCTGATAGCATAAGAAACTTTGTAAACTTATGATAGTTTTGCCATTTGAAATGTAACCCTGTTTTGATACATTATTTAGAAAATAAACATAAGTGTGTAGAGAAGTAAACAATCTGTTACACAATGAAAATATAGAGAGCTCATAGAAGACATAAGGTGTACTGATTAGCTATAAAAGCAGGTTCTCTAGCAAATTCTGCTCAAAAGAACTCACTCAGGTGCTGCTCTTGATTACTCAGGGCTCTGCCAAAAGATAAGGCTAATCTCATCTGCTAAGACCTTTCATTCCATTGCTCCCTTTTCTCACTACCTATATCCGCTCACCATCCGCTTTCAGTTTCATTTTGTTTTTTAATTGCTCATTCAGGTGTTATGATAAAGGTCAGTTTGGTAGCAAGAGAGGAAAAAAACCCCAAACCCCAAATGATGTTTCTCATTGCATATGATGATCCTCACTACTCACCACAGAATCATAGAATTGTTTCAGCTGGAAGAGACCTTTAAGATCATTGAGCTCAGCCTTTGTTCCAGCCCTGTCAATCACTAGAGCATTTCCCTGAGTGCAACATCCACGCATCTCTTAAACACCTCCAGGGATGATGACTCCACTGCCTCCCTGGGCAGCCTGTTCCAATGCCTGACAACCCTTTCAGTGAAGAAATTCCTTTTCATATCTATCCTGAACCTCCCCTGGCGCAACTTGAGGCCGTTTTCTCTTGTTCTATTGCTTATTCAGCAACCACCTTGCTGGACCTCGGGAATTCTGAAGTCTTTGCTGCACAGGAAGCTTTACCAGAGGACAGGAGGGTTTCTTATCCCATCTAGCCACGTGGTCAGAAGATAGGCTGTGGTTAATTTGGGTCTGAACACTCTCAAACTGATCTTCCAGAAGACAGAAGGCACACAACTAGTCCTCATGACTTCAAATGGACTACTTACACCAGCTTCTCATCAGTGAAGAAAAAATTTCTGATGTTTGACTTAAAAAAAAAAAAAAAATCTGGATTGCCACAAGCAGGAGCTAAATACGGCGCCACTGGCACTTCCTCAGACACATGGATAAAGCCGATCTCTGACAATCATTTTGTGCTTCGCATGTGGAATTATGAATCCTCTTTGTGTGTTCTGCATTTACTTAGTGGCACTAGACATCTACATTTATTATTGAATCTAGATTGTTTCATTTCATTAGGATAGAAAGTTTAAGACTAGCTTATCCTTAAAACTGTTCACATTTCAGAAAGGCCCCCATATGGGTGTCTAAAAATCCATGTATTTACAGCTAAGAAAATTAAAATGTTCTTAATGCCAGAAAAGCATACTTAGTATAGATGATGCAAAGTACATAGTGTTCTAGGATGTTCTTGGACCTCAAAAAGAGTAAATTCAGATCAATTTGTATTATAATGGTAAGTGATTATATAAAATACACATGAAAACAAGGATATGCACACATATATATTCTCATACAATTTAGGAATGTCCAGACTGCCTTGTTTTGGGCTCAGTTCTACTCAGACAAACATGTATAATAAAAGTTTTTTAAAAAACTAAAAAACAAAACAAACCAGAAAAATCGACATTTTTTTAATGTATACTTTACATGGCCACTGAATTTCTGCATCAATAGAGACATTCATCACTGTAGGCTCTAATGACACTAAACACTTTATTTAGATATTCTCACTAAAATCAGGTAGGGCCAGAACAACAACTACTTCTAGATGAGAACTACTCACATAAATAGTCCCAGGAAAGCTCAGCTGGACTAAGCAGGTCAAGAATTGGACAGTCTGGATCTATATAAATAAGTATCAATATACTGACCTTAATTTAACAGCAGTTTTGTTCTTACTATGCCTTTGCTTAATGTAAGCTTGATATTTTAAGTGTTTTGCCTTAAATCAACATCACAAGACTAATAGCTAAAGACAGTTGTGAATCCTAACTCATACCAAAGTGAAGATTTTACTTTAGCTTTCAGCTCATCATTGTTACTTTTTCTAGTATTCTTTTTCCCTCTTTCATTATTCCATTTTAGTACTTTAAGCTATTGCCTGCAAAAGAAATTAGAGAGTATTTTCCACATAATACTTGAATATCTGAATGTAATCCAATGTACTCTTAGTAGATATGAATGACCATAGATTGCTGTCTTTAAATAATGTTTCAAAACATCTTGCTATTTATATTTTAATGTCTAGATTTTGAGGTCTAGTTGCAAGTGTTTACCATAGAAAACTCGGTCAAGCTGGTGGGTGACCTTTGACAGGAGGTTGCCCTCACTTCGGCTAGTTCCAACAAACTAGGCCCAAGACAATAAGCTGCTTTATAGCTATTAGCTAGGCCAGTGTGTTTCTCCAGGAAGACCTCAAGCTGAAAAGCCAACACGCTTGACAACCACAGCCAAGGTACCAAGGGCCCAAGCACTAGACATTAGAAAACAAATGGAAAAGCACACATGGCTACATCTGGAATCCTAATGGGCCACCAATGGTTCCCAGCTAAAGGAAGAATTACTAATGTTATTTTATCATCCCTTGTGCTAACTTAGCTGTTTATGTACAGCAATAAATGATTTTTTAAAAACATATTTGGGTCATTATGTCATATACCACCAGCAAGTACGATTGTTTTATTGTGCTTGGAGTCAAAATACACTGCTATACCCAGATGTGAGAGAAGTTCAAAACCTCTAGTCTTTCTGTATTCATTCCTGCTGGACAAATGGATTAAGTTTTTAAAAGGGAAACTGAGAATTTTTATGGCTTGTACTCCCGTCTCACTAGTAAAATTTGCACTGATATTTTCCTACAGAAGTTTGCCTTGCCAATGATAACATTATATATTAACTTAGTAAGCAAACCAAAATTTGAACCAACAGGAAATGCCACACATTTTATTGTCAAAACATCTTCATTCTCTTCTTCCAAAGCCACAATATGTTATATTAAGAAATAATTTTTATGTGTTTTTTTAAACACATATTGAAATTTGAGGCAAAGTAATTATTGTAATGTGGAACAAAATTAAAATTAAAATTAAAATAATGAAACATGGAATTTGTGTAAAGACTCTTGCACAGTATTTCTAACCCCAGTACTATGAGCACTTAAACATTAAGATCAAAGAAGAAAAAACAAGTTAGATCTTTCAGCATTTGCTACTTGAGAAGATTATCAACAATGCAATAAACAGTGAAAAGTATATTACTTTTCAAAGACATTTAATAATTAAGAAGGTTCAGCATTTGTTGACAATACTATTGTAAAATTGACTGTGTCCCAACAGTTCAAATCAGTAGTTTATCAAGAAAATAGGTCAATAGCCTATATATATGTCTTCCATTAAATTAGCTAGAAGATAGTTCAGAAGATTTTAAGGATTCTTCTATTAAAATAACTAAAATTACTCCAACACATAAAGGCTAAGGAAGAAGATAATAACAAAGCTATTTGCAGAGAAGTCAATACTGAAAGTAGATTCTTTTCAAAACAGTTTTGATCGTCATGTTTTTCTTTTTATGTTACTCTATGGTTAACTTTTATTGGCCACGGAAAAACAGACATGTGAATTTGATACCCTGTAGTTGTTGATGTGTTTTGAAAGCTGACAGCAGAGTGTAGAATGTGAAATCTCTTTGCTTCTGCTGCCACATGGCAGGTTAAAAGCACAATTAAGTAAACAGCTAAGTGTTTCCCCTCATTTCCAGAAACAGCAGAAATTTGTTAAGCCTAAAGGGAAAAAAAAGCGCATCCCAGCAATTGATTTCTAGACATTACAAACTTGCTTCAGAAGTGTCTATTCTAATTCCAAATACACTAAATAGGGAAATGAAATACTTACATTCAATTCTGACACTGCTATAAAGCACCATATCTCTATATAATGTAGTGCACTGAATTTATAATGTTTAACTTTGGGATGTTAGCATATATGTCCGTAAGTACACATAGATGCATACATAGATTTTTATACATACACTAATACCCATACTTAGCAATTTAAAATAATTCAGAATACTTTTCCCTTCCTGTCTTTTTTTTTTTCTTAATATATAATAAAATAAATAGAGCAAGGATTAGAGAACAGTTTCAGACAAACACAAAGCACACTGAACAAATACTGAAGAGATAAATAACTGGCTTTGTACTCACAGAAATGATACCTTACATATGTCAATCACTCATTCATGTTATTATTAGGAAAATTTGATCCTTGACATAAATAGATTTTAAAGACATTTAAATCCCAGGGCACCTTATATCAACAGAATTTTAAAAAAAAACTGTTATGTACTCATTTTGTGTTTCATTTGCACATTAATCCATGTTATTTTCTTCTTTCTTTTCTCCACTCCTTGCCTCCATACATCTCTCCCTTTTTTAAGGGAAGAGAAATTAAATGATTGATTAATCTTGGTATTTGCCTGTGCAAGACCCTATCCATCTTAAGCACAATTCATTACGTTAAAATAAGTTTTAAATAACACAGAAGGCTTTGTGCAATTACATCACAAACAGAAGCCATATACTTAAAAAAATATATTATTTAAAAAAAAAACCCAAATTTACAGAATTCTTACTGTTGCCATAACAGGATTTATATTGTCATATATGGAAAATAATTCTAAATGTATAATATAAACACTCCTTTCCAAAACTCTGCTGGTATTTATTGGCAGTCTCCATTATAATTTTACATGTATTTAGCATCCATAATGAGTAATTTCTACAGTTTGACTTTCATAAATCAGTTAGAAAACAACAGTTTCCAATGTTATTGGTCTGGCGTTTTTCATAATAACTATATTATTGTGGGAAAAGTGTGTTTTCCCTCCAGTGACTATTTGGCAAATTAATTAAAATGGTTTATTTTTGTTTACTTCTCTATGTTCCAGTATCTCCATCAGCTTTAAAAAACCGCACTCAACTGGCAAGGGGCCTGTTTAACATCTTGATACAGCACAAGATTTTTTACACATTTTGGCCATGTCACAAAAATGGTGAGCTCTTCAAAGTATCCGTTTGAAAAGTTGAGGTGGACAGTTTTAAGAACATTATTTAGAGTACATTATTAGACAGTAAGAAATATTTTAAGCCAGTTCATAAGTATATTTTTAAAAGAAAAGAGATAAGGGTGACTATCAAGTGTTACATTGCACGTTAATTTTTATTGTTGAATAAGATATATACTAGAGCCAAGAATACTGTAGACTCTAAAGCACAGTCTGTTGCAGCATATTTCCTGGCCAAATCTTCATACCACAGATGTCAGGCTGCTATCCCAAACTATTCCAAATAGATACTGGTGCTCTCATTTTTTCATATTAGAAGTCCTGTATTTAGCTGTGTTCTGCAGTAGCATTAACCAAGCAGTTCATAAAGTCTGTTTTTAAACACAGCTGCAAATATCTAACTGCTTTGTGAAGTTACTTGTTTCATATTCCCCTTAAGATCACCATCTGCCATTAACAGAGACTAAATGGCCTGTGACTTAGGTTGAGAAAGTCGTTCAAAAGCCAACTAACATCTTGTTTCAGAGACTATTTTTGAAGCAGTTGCCTAACGTCAAGTTTAAATATAGGTTTATGATTAAGTATGCAGGGCTATTAGGGCTTAAATACAAACACTGCCAATACAGCCTCCTGGTAGAATTAAATTATAGCCTTCCAAAGACTGAATAGTAATAAAGCCTTTAGGCAATATTAATAATGGACAGCAATATAACTTCAACATAATCACAAGCCAGAATTCCCAGCAAAGGTAACTTCACCATAACCAAAGACTTAAGTTTTCAGTCAACACTGCACTGTTTCTAATATCAGTGGGCATACAGGCTAGCTTTGCACATATGAACTGAAATCAACTGCCTTCCAGCAGAATTTTATAAGTAAAAATGTCAGGACAGCCGCCCCAGACAGTGTATCTTGCTGAATAAGTCAAAAAGTTTAAGTCAAATAGTCAAGTCCATTTTTCCTGGAGCCATAATTGACAGTGAGCTGTCCCTGCCCTTGTCTCGATCTACAAGGTCCTTGGTTATCTTTTTTCCTCCCATCTCACTGGGGCCTCCACCATCCTAAGGAAAGTGGGAGTGGATGGGGGAGCAATGAGCAAAAGACTGTGTGGTGCTTCATTGCCAGCTAGGCTTAAATCATGAAAAACTTGAATGCCTTAAAACTTTCCATCTTCCTAAGATAATAGCAGCCTGAACAGTGTATGCCAGAACAGCACAAAACAAAACAAAAACCCTTTCTATGACACCAAAAATGAATTTGTAAACTTATGGCAGGACAGGATCCATGAATATATTTTTCAAATTTGAAAACCAAAAAGTACATCTTGATTAAGGAATGANCTGAACAAATACTGAAGAGATAAATAACTGGCTTTGTACTCACAGAAATGATACCTTACATATGTCAATCACTCATTCATGTTATTATTAGGAAAATTTGATCCTTGACATAAATAGATTTTAAAGACATTTAAATCCCAGGGCACCTTATATCAACAGAATTTTAAAAAAAAACTGTTATGTACTCATTTTGTGTTTCATTTGCACATTAATCCATGTTATTTTCTTCTTTCTTTTCTCCACTCCTTGCCTCCATACATCTCTCCCTTTTTTAAGGGAAGAGAAATTAAATGATTGATTAATCTTGGTATTTGCCTGTGCAAGACCCTATCCATCTTAAGCACAATTCATTACGTTAAAATAAGTTTTAAATAACACAGAAGGCTTTGTGCAATTACATCACAAACAGAAGCCATATACTTAAAAAAATATATTATTTAAAAAAAAAACCCAAATTTACAGAATTCTTACTGTTGCCATAACAGGATTTATATTGTCATATATGGAAAATAATTCTAAATGTATAATATAAACACTCCTTTCCAAAACTCTGCTGGTATTTATTGGCAGTCTCCATTATAATTTTACATGTATTTAGCATCCATAATGAGTAATTTCTACAGTTTGACTTTCATAAATCAGTTAGAAAACAACAGTTTCCAATGTTATTGGTCTGGCGTTTTTCATAATAACTATATTATTGTGGGAAAAGTGTGTTTTCCCTCCAGTGACTATTTGGCAAATTAATTAAAATGGTTTATTTTTGTTTACTTCTCTATGTTCCAGTATCTCCATCAGCTTTAAAAAACCGCACTCAACTGGCAAGGGGCCTGTTTAACATCTTGATACAGCACAAGATTTTTTACACATTTTGGCCATGTCACAAAAATGGTGAGCTCTTCAAAGTATCCGTTTGAAAAGTTGAGGTGGACAGTTTTAAGAACATTATTTAGAGTACATTATTAGACAGTAAGAAATATTTTAAGCCAGTTCATAAGTATATTTTTAAAAGAAAAGAGATAAGGGTGACTATCAAGTGTTACATTGCACGTTAATTTTTATTGTTGAATAAGATATATACTAGAGCCAAGAATACTGTAGACTCTAAAGCACAGTCTGTTGCAGCATATTTCCTGGCCAAATCTTCATACCACAGATGTCAGGCTGCTATCCCAAACTATTCCAAATAGATACTGGTGCTCTCATTTTTTCATATTAGAAGTCCTGTATTTAGCTGTGTTCTGCAGTAGCATTAACCAAGCAGTTCATAAAGTCTGTTTTTAAACACAGCTGCAAATATCTAACTGCTTTGTGAAGTTACTTGTTTCATATTCCCCTTAAGATCACCATCTGCCATTAACAGAGACTAAATGGCCTGTGACTTAGGTTGAGAAAGTCGTTCAAAAGCCAACTAACATCTTGTTTCAGAGACTATTTTTGAAGCAGTTGCCTAACGTCAAGTTTAAATATAGGTTTATGATTAAGTATGCAGGGCTATTAGGGCTTAAATACAAACACTGCCAATACAGCCTCCTGGTAGAATTAAATTATAGCCTTCCAAAGACTGAATAGTAATAAAGCCTTTAGGCAATATTAATAATGGACAGCAATATAACTTCAACATAATCACAAGCCAGAATTCCCAGCAAAGGTAACTTCACCATAACCAAAGACTTAAGTTTTCAGTCAACACTGCACTGTTTCTAATATCAGTGGGCATACAGGCTAGCTTTGCACATATGAACTGAAATCAACTGCCTTCCAGCAGAATTTTATAAGTAAAAATGTCAGGACAGCCGCCCCAGACAGTGTATCTTGCTGAATAAGTCAAAAAGTTTAAGTCAAATAGTCAAGTCCATTTTTCCTGGAGCCATAATTGACAGTGAGCTGTCCCTGCCCTTGTCTCGATCTACAAGGTCCTTGGTTATCTTTTTTCCTCCCATCTCACTGGGGCCTCCACCATCCTAAGGAAAGTGGGAGTGGATGGGGGAGCAATGAGCAAAAGACTGTGTGGTGCTTCATTGCCAGCTAGGCTTAAATCATGAAAAACTTGAATGCCTTAAAACTTTCCATCTTCCTAAGATAATAGCAGCCTGAACAGTGTATGCCAGAACAGCACAAAACAAAACAAAAACCCTTTCTATGACACCAAAAATGAATTTGTAAACTTATGGCAGGACAGGATCCATGAATATATTTTTCAAATTTGAAAACCAAAAAGTACATCTTGATTAAGGAATGAAAACATTACATGAAAAGATATACACAGTGAAGTCTGAAGTAGTGATGTTCTAAGCTTGGAGCTGTAATTCATTCATTTTCACTAAGAGTCAAAAAAAGAGAGCATGGATAGTTACTGTACATTCTCAATGAATTTATCCTATCATTTAGTGAGCAATGAATAACATATTACAATGTCTGGATTCATTTCATACTTCTAGTAGAGTATTCCTTGCTTTTCAAAAGTCAAGGTAGTTTTTGTATGGGAAGCTTTTCAGAGATGTCCTTCAAGGCAAGAGCTGACAGTAATATAATAAATGGAAGGGTAACACTAGAACGGTTCAGAATGATAGGCAAATGCTTTCAGAGAAAGTGGTGAGAAGCAGGTCTTGTCATGGAAAAAGTCACTACATTGCATTATACCATGGCCTACTGAAGAATGTGGCACAATTTGAAGTAAACATACCTTGTGCCAGAAGCAAAGTGCATACTTCCAAAGGCCAGTATGAGTGGTGTGACATCTTTACTTATTACAGTTCCTATGACAACATCCATGTATGTGATACATACATGAAGCTGAGTATATCTACCACAATGTAGGGGAAAAAGAACCATATACTACTGTGCTCTATTTTTGCAACAGCACACATTACAGAACTTTGTCTGATCATTGTTACCATTTCAATTTACTACATCTACTTGTAGAATGTAGCAACTAGGCTCTTAACCCCAAAACATTTGAGTAGTTTAGATAAAATGAAGAATTGTGTAATAACTATATATCTATTTCTGAACCATCCTGTAACACCATTGACGACTAGGGATTCACATTTCTTTGAGGTTAAAAGTGAGAAAAGAGCAATTAATAAGTGAGGAAAATATGTAGTTCACATGTAAGTGAATTCTGAGCTTTTCTGAAAACAAAAGCAAATCGTGCAATAAACTAATTCATGCAAGAAGAGACAAAGAATGCTAATAGAATTTACTTATGTAAAAATTACTACAAAATTGCTTATGCAACTTTTCCGGTTTAAAAAAAAAGGTAAAAACAATTATGGAGATTTTCCTAGTAGTACGTGGTTTTCATAAATATTTTGAACACTGTTTTCCTCCTAATCTTTTTTAATTATTATGGCTCTAAAACCAAAATTTCATTTCTCAGAAGGCCAAATTAAATTACCTTTTGATGGCTGAAAGTTGGCATATGCAATGCAAGCTGTGCTTCATTCAAGTCCTCAGTTAGCTTGGGTACTAATCCTATTTTCATTATGCTAGTATCTACAGACTACAGAAAAAAAAACCCCAAACACAGGGCTTCCTGTGCTAAGCAGTCTACAGACATAAGGGAAAGAGAGACCAAAGGAGCTTAAAATTCTAGTAAATGAAAGCCACTTGAAATGATTTCACCTACCTGGAACATTAGTAAGACTGTCTTATCACAGAGTTCAATGAGGGAATGGAAATAGAAACTATGGAAATATGAATAGGTCAGTAATGGAGTGCAGGTGGTGCTTTGATTGAAAGGTCTTGCTCCTTGCAGGTTGGTGAATATCTGCAGAAAAGTATATAATTCAATTAACAAAAATTAAAGGAAGTAAAATGCAGGCTGGAGGTATATCACAATTACCTTGAGATGCAGATTTTGGACATACTGTGAGTTATGAGACTATTGAAGGGATAATTAAATGAACAGAAACAAAATATGTTTCCTCTCTTTGATTTTTCATACTCTCACTGGTGCAATATACACAGCACTATGCATGAACCACAGAATCATAAAATTATAGGGGTTGGAAGGGACTTCTAGAGATCTTCTAGTCCAACTCCACTGCTAAAGCAAGCTCACCTTGATCAGGTTACACACAAATGAATCCAGATGGGTTCTGAAAACCTTCAGACTCCACAACCTCCCTGGGTAGCCTGTGCCAGGGCTCCCTCACCCTTATAGTAAAGAAGCTTTTCATTATGTTTAGGTAGAACTTTTTGTGTTCCAGTTTATGTCTGTTGTCTCTAGTCCTATCACTAGAGATGACAGAAACAAGCACTGCCCCATCCTCTTGACATACACCTTTTAAGTATTTGTAAATGTTAATGAGGTGAAATGAAGTAATACTGATAGTAAACAACCAATAGCCACTCATCTCTGAGCATTTTAATAGAACCAGAGTGACAGGTCTGAGTCAGTTTAGGTCCAGATACAGCTTTAATCCAGAAGAGCTGTATCACTGAAGACCTCTGTCTCATCTTTAGGCCACATGCCCTTATGTCTACTGGCATGGTTACCAAATTTTTTTCATTGCTCCATTAAGCCCTCCATGTTCATTCTTATGCTTTAATTTACCTGTTTCCTGTGGCTTCATTTATTGGGATTATTCCAATCCTTCCTCTTCCTTGATCCAAGTTACCCTAGGTAACTAAGAGCTGATTACATATCAAGGCATGATTGGTTCTAGCAGCAAAAAAGCATCATAGCTGTACTTTTTGGGAGAACTGAGCTGTCTCAAATCTCAAGCCTCACATCACAAATCTGCACGTGCTACTGCACTAGAAATGTCTGCTATGACAATTTATGTTCAAGCAACTCAGATGGATTAAGGAGGTTGGGGCATCCCTTTTTTCTGTTGTGTCTAGCAACATTACAAGGGGTAATGGGATGAAGCTGGAACACAAAATGTTCCATTTAAATATAAGAAAAACCTATTTCACTGGGAGGGTGAGGGAGCCCTGGCACAGGCTGCCCAGGGAGGGTGTGGAGTCTCCTTCCTTGGAGGTCTGCAAGACCCACCTGGACATGTTCCTGTGTGACCTGATCTAGGTGGACCTTCTTCTGGAGGGGGGTTGGAACAGATGATCTCTAAAGGTCCATTCCAACCCTACCATTATATAATTCTGTGATTGTTCTACTTAAAGTGGAGAAATTCAGAAAAGTAGGCAAAACTCAGAGGACATTTGTTACTCAAATCATGGGTTCCTGGAAGTTCCTCTGAACCAACAGAGATGTCTGTGAGCTAATTGGTCAGACTCACTTTGAGGTCAGAGAAGGTTCCTAAAAGACTCTTAAAACAGGTCTGATGACAAGTATCCTAAAGAGACTTAGTTATACCTAAGGACTACAGCAAGAGCTCAGAACAATTAACACAAATATAGGCATTTAAAGCAACTTGAGAGGAATTTGCTTGTGTGTTACATATAATCCTGTATATATGTGGATATATGCTTGCTCCTCTGTCATTTAGAGATGGAAATGACTCTACATACATGAAAATTTATCAGAGGCCAAGCAAAACCATTTTGTCTCAATATATTCAAGTCTCAGATCCAAAATTCTTGAAAGAGAGTAACATTACAGTTTCTGACACTGCTGTCTAATCAAGCAGGTAAGTAACAAAGGTGAAGTAAATGTATTTCTCACATGATCAGTCACTCAAAACCAGTGCTTCCTGCAGTTTATGTACCTGTCTACTCACCAGGACACTTGCACTGTAAACAGCAAAAAGAAAACACTTTCTTCTCCTCTCTTACCATGCTTAGGAATTTAGTGTTACAAAAAGGGAATTCAGTGACTGTGAAGGAATCTTTAATGTAGCATGATGAATGTCAAGATTGCCTAACTCCTCAGGGCTCTCTAATTGAGGAATGACAATATTGTCATTTAGGACTGTTTTTCAAACTAAAGCTGGCTACAAATTGGAAATCCTTCAATAAACTTGCAATCTCAGTTTCCCTTTAATCCCTGTGCTGTTTTGATACACATACTCCCAAATACATGATTACTACTTGGAAACACTTTGCTTTATCTAACAGATATTTTTGCAATTCATTAAATCAGTGGTCATTTTTTAACAGAACCACACAAAAGATTTAACGTGCATGATCTTTAATAAGTGCCCTTAGAATCACAAATACAGATCAAGATCAGTGTATTTGCGTATTAAAGCCTCAGAATATTTATTGAAAGAAAACCATATGCCTATAAACAAAAGGCTAGACACCCAAAGGGACTGTTTTACCGACTTAGATGTTTTTTAGAATAATTTAGTGATTAAAACCTACTTTTTGCAGCATCAAAATAATATTCTTTTGAGGAACTTGCAAAAGATTAGAGTTTGATTTTTACATTCTGTGAAGAGACAATATTTAATCTGTTTAAAATTAAGCTCAGAAGATCAATCAGATAGGCTTTTGAAGTGATTAGACATTGCAAGTAGTTTAGCGTTGGATTTGAAAAAGATACAGCCAGTTGTGTAACCACACAGATATCATTTAGTCTATAACTTAAACAAGCATTGATAAAGTTTTTTTATAAAAAGATGGTATCAGAAAAACAAACACAGTATTTTTTACTACTTCAAAGCTTATTTATAATATGTTTAGAAATATTCAGTGGAAACAGGAAAATAATATCTTGATTTTCCAAACCTTACAACATCTGCTTTTACTTACTTGCAGCATTATAAAGTTCCCCAGATTTCAAATGGGTAACTTACTTTTTTTTCTGGTCCCAAATTTAAAATTGTTCCCTTTTTGTTTTTTTTTTACCCTGCACAATTTTTCATTTTTTACTCAATAATACAGCCATGTGAAAATCTCTGTAGCCTGCAACAGTGGTAAATACTAGGTAGCCTAACATATTCTAAATAAGCACACTAGAAACCTGCTAGAAATTATTGGTTCTCATAAGAATAAAAATCCTACAGCTTTATCACATCCAAATGTACATGTGTAACTAACTTTTTAGTCAGCTGTCATACTGTTTATTCCTACTACCGTCTCCCAGTGACGTATAACCTGCAGAAAACATTCCTTTTGAAAAATGCAGTTTGTTCCATTGCCTTGGTTTGTGGAAGTGACAACTTTCTACAACAAAAGGGCTTCTCCTTTAACAATTTTCCCATCTATAATAAATGATTGAACCTGTAATCCTATACCTAAAAATGCAGGTGTATAACTTTTAACAGTTTACTATAACTTGTTTGAAGATACACTACTGTAGATAGCTTTATTGATTCTCTTCCACTATGTAAATTTAAAGCTGTTGGTGATTTAGTAAGAAGTCATATCCAAAGCCTTCATGCACGTGATCATATACTATTTGACAAACACATAGTAACATCATCAGTAACTTCCTCTCCCTGCTTAGGTTAAAAGTTGACAAACTGCTCCTGCTCATGAGTTCCTTTCTGGCTGCACCTAGGCTAATAAGCTGGATGCCTATTGCACAACATCATGTTATCGTGTACCTTGGGCTCCTGATCACCCCGATCAGGCTGATTGGCTATTGCATGGTCTGGCTCACATCTGGCCTCATACTCAGATTTCCCTCCCATCAATCAATAGCACCTGAGGGGACAGCAGGAAGGAGAAAAGAACTAGTAGAAAGCTGAGTCTCAGACCACTGTTGGGATATGTGGCTGCAGGGTGAGGTAGAAGGCTTAGCTTGTACTTGAGTTTTCCTGCAACATGAGATGAGGTCAGCTGGACATGCCCAGACCCTAAAGGTTGGAAAGGCTTCCAGGTCTACCAGCTTAAACATAGTTTCTGTGTGTCTGACAAGCAAAGACAGGGAAGACAGACAGACTTCCTACATAGTCCTTGAAAAAAGCAAACACATGTTTGCTGCCGTGCTGTAAACAGCTGCACAGCACCAACGTTTCTTTTTCTTTCTAATTTCATAACAATAAATGCTTAGTTTTAATTGTAACTTTCATCTTAAAGTAATTATTTTTCATACCTATATGTGGAACAGCCAGTCAAACACAAGGTCTAGCATTGGCAGCATGGTACATGCAGGGATGTAAAATTTCTTATGTATTTCTTTATAGTGGAGGTGGAACTATTCTTCCAGATCTGGCCACCTCAGGCTGAATTCATACTAGGTGATTTATATCAACTTAAAATCTGCACCCCAAATTCTCCTTTTGAAAGCTTAACTGACACACTGGACTCAGCCAAACCTGTGAAACATTTGGACTGTTTTTAAACTTACTTTTGGTAAACTTTCAAATTTGTTTGAAAGTTTTATTTTATGAGACTGCATAACCACTGCCACACAGTAGTAGTTTAGCAACGTCTGTGCAAAGTTCTAATCAGAATTTTCACTTATGTACCAATGTGTAGCTTTAATATTTTTGGTTCATGATTTATCCAGTTACCATGGTAGGAAGTTACCCAAAGACCAAAACTTTTGAAGGGAAATATCTCTGAAATGGGATCACTAGAACAATGATTTGAGAGCTAGACCCATATAGCACTTTACACTCAGGTGCCCAAGAAGCATTTGAGGGCTGTGCACTTATGGCTACTCAAATATTGATGACTTCTGTGACTGTCAGGGGAGCCTCCGGCTCCAGTTAAGGATGATACGGGCAAGAGAACTAAAAGTTTAGATTGTCAGAAATGATCCATACTTTCTGCCAAAGACATCCAACAACACACACTAGAATCTACATTTTGGCATGTTACAGGATACATAGGCAGATAAAGTCTTTCTCTGCTGCATTGTCTATATATGATGCTCTAAGATCCCCCATTGCCCATTCATCTGTGGACTTCAGTTCTCCATCTACAACTCATCAGCTTGAAACACTTCAGGCAAATACTGTTAAAGCAAAGAGAGCAGATACTCAAGATTAACCTTAATTCCCCATCTTCTTGCTTTGGAGAAGTGCCTCATGCATTTATTCCTAGGTCCAACAGTTTCAGGATTTTTTTTTATATACTGTAACACAAATTTCTGTTAAAATAGGAACAAGAACTCATGACTTTTGACAATATAACAGTGTGCCTCATTATAAGATTAAAAGCCGTACTCTTTTATATTCATCCTCTTTGGCCAAAGTCCAGCTGTCTGAAGCTGCTGGAAGTTCCTAGTTACTCAGTAGGAGCAAGAGAGGTAAATCTCATCTTTTGCTTTTTCACCTAGATGGGTCCACCATTCTGTTATTGTAAGTAAAAATACATATTTCAAAGATGTGAATTCTGTTCTCAGAGCATAGCAGTGACTTACTTTGGAGATGTCGGCCCATCTGTCAGTCAGTTACATAGCAAATAGTGTCAGGCATTTAAAGAATACAAGCTGTGGAATCAACTGCTTGATTTCAGATATGTGCAAGATGGCTGTTCAAGTCAGTGAGGGTATAAAACAACAACCTATAGAATAGTTTGAGTGAGCAATCAGTCTTGGTAGGCTTGTCAATGTCACTCCCTCACAAGGAAATAGGTGACAAATCCTCTTCTCACTACCTCAGTATATACCAGGCTATACTTGAAGACACCAATTCAGTTCAACCCCTGTGGTTTCAGATGAGATTTGTTGTCCTCATGTAAATAACATCATGTCATTTAATGTCTTTTGCAGTATGTCAAAAGACTCAGGGGAAACTTCTTAAAGCAGAGAAAACAGCTCATTGACTGAAAGGCGCATTTCAGGCATCTTCCCTTTTCTATAACTTAAGTGTTGCCAGAAACAGCCCCGATTCTCCAATTTTATCTCTGACTCAGTACATGGCATACTAACTATCTAGAGCAGTAATGACCTTTAAAAGCCTCACTCCCTGTGATATCAGTCTTCTTATTCATCAAGTTACAAGTGTAGGAGAATTCCTTCAGACTTTTGAGTTATGGAGATAACTCTGGATTTCAGGAACACAGTATCAGTTCTAAGCTTCAGTGAGACCGGCAGGGACAGCTCAAAACTGCTAATGCTTAAACTTACAATGAGGCCTTCTTAGGCCATTCATTGCTTTGAGGCATAGCACCTGTACATGCCACTAACAATTCCTGGACCTCAATCTCAGCTGACCACTGCAAGAAGTCTAGCTCCATTTTCCCCCACCTGCCCATATGAATCACTCTCTACATTAGTCCATGCAGAGGAGAAACTGTGAGAAAGGGAGGAGCTGGGGAAAAAAAATCTAACATCCAGCAGAACATACATGTTGAAAGAAATAGAAGGTAAGAGATGGTAGATAGAGAGTAAGATGTAGAGCATAGTTTCCACCAGTGTGGTGGTTTAGCTCAACATCCACCCAGTTATAAAATCACTCCCCCGCCTAAAAACTGGACAGGATAGAGAGAGAAATATAACAAATGGCGTGTGAGTTAAGGGCAGAGAGATCCCTCAGCAATTAGTGTCACAGGCAAAACAGACTTAACTTCGGGAGAAAAAGGTTTGATTTAATAAAAAAACCATAAGAGCAGGGAGTTGAGAAATAAAGCCATCTTAAAAACACCTCCCCCCACTCCTCCTCTTCCTGGGCCTCCCTTTCCTTATTGCTCCAGCAGCACAGGGGACGGGGGTTGTGGTCAGTTCATTACAGATGGATTTTGCTGCTGCTTCTTCTCAGGGGGAGGCCTCCTCACACTTCCCACTGCTACACTGTAGAGTCATTCCCCATGGGAGACAGTCCCTCATGAACTTCTCCAGCGTCGGTCCTTCCCATGGGACGCAGCTCCTCATGAACTGCTCCAGCATGGGCCCTCCCACAGGGCTGCTCTTCACACACTGCCCAGCGTGGGTCATCCACCTGGAGAATAGTCCTTCAGGGACAGACTGCTCCAGCCTGGATCCCTCGCAGGATCCCAAGTCCTGATAGCAAAGTTGCTCCGGCATGGGCACCTCTGCCACGAACTCCTAGGTCCTGCCAGGAACTTGCTCCAGGACAAACTTCTTATGGAGTCATGACCTCTTTCAGGCATCTATCTGCTCCAGCGTGGGCTCCTCCTCAGGCTGTGAGTGAATCTCTGCTCCCCAGTGGTCCTCCATGGACTGCAAGGGAACAACTTGCTTCACTATGGTCCTCACCACATATTGCAGGGGAGCCTTTTCAGTGCCTAAGCATCCTCCTCCCCCTCCTTCTCCACTGACTTTGGTGTCTGGGAAGATGTTTTCACATTTTCACTCTCTGTTGCTGCTGCAGTTTTGCAACTGTGCAACAACTTCTCCTTCTCAAATATGTTATTCACAGAGGCATCACCTCCATCACTAATTGGCTAGGCCTGGGTCAGGTGCAGGGTCCAGCTAAGAACTGACTGCCCCTAATCCTGTGAGGTACAATGGAAGCTTCTGGTAACTCTTTTTGTTTAAAGAAGCCACCTCTGCTACTAAAACACCTGGCCCAGGCAAAACCACTACAATCAGCTTTGAAAAACGTTTAGTTCATAAAAAGATAGAATAATCAACCATAATAAACTTCTCTACAAGACAGCTTCTGGGACACACCTTTTAAGAGTCCTATGATCTTTGTGATGGGACTTGAGAAATGCTTTACGGCAGAAACAGACCAGGTTTTCCCACTGTATGCCTTTACTAAAACTTCCTTTCTCCTTCTGTATTCAATGTCCCATTCTAACTGACTGTACAAATGCTGAAACAGTCACAGAGCAGAACAGCAGCTGAACTAGCAAGAGAAGACAGAAGCCATATAAATGAACATGAACACAGTGTCCTCTTCATCATTTGTTTGTTTGTAAGGAAAGTGTCCTGGGTTCAGTTGGGATAGTTAATTTTTCACAACAAGCTGGGAGAAAGCACATTCATGACAGTTGACTGAACTAGCTATGGAGATATTAGATACCATACTGACATCATGCTCGGTATACAACTGAGGAAACTGGAAGGAAGGATTGTGCCTCAAGAATGGGCTGAGCATTGGGTTCTAGGTGATGATCAATTACATTGCACATCACTTGCTTTATATATCCTTTTTTGTTATTATTATTGTTTCCTGTCTCCTTGGGTTGTCCTATTAAACTCTCCTTATTTCAACCTATGAGGTTATAGCTTTTTCTTCCAATTGCCCTCCCCATTGCATTGGAGGCAGGGGGGGAGTGAGTAAGCAGCCACATGGTGCTTAGTTGCCAGCTGGGCTTAAACCATGACAAAAAGGGATGCCTCATCATTACTGTCACTCATTACTTGGGGCTAGTCAAGTTTATTAATGAACCACTTGATAGTCCTCGTGGGGAAAATAAAACTCCCTGGATAGAAATAACTTTTGATTTGGTGTTACTCAACTTTTTTATTGGTAAAAATAAAATTTCAGATTTTTATTCAAAACAAGCATTGAATAAGCAACTGATAATTTCTTTACTATGCTTGAGTCAACTCTATACACTTTGCTTCACTTATGCTGGCATCACAACCACAACAATAGCAATTCCAAGTCAAGTTTGTATTTGGAGTCTTTCAGGATGGAACTCTAAAGCTTTAAACATTCTAATGCCAAATCTGTTGCTTCCCATTCCCTACCACTACTAGACAAAGGTAAAAGATGGAGTTAATTTTTAAAATTAAACAAAAAAAATATTTGGTCACTTAGTTTCAGTTTCCTCTGGCATTGATATGTTGTGGGTACTATACCAAGCCATGAAAAAATAAATAAGAGGGAGCTGAACATTTCAAACATTTGTCAGTGAACTTTTTTCCAGTTCAGTGAGGTTAAGAGGCCTTTTAATTTACAAATTCATAAGAATAGGATTATATTTGGTTAATGTTCTTTATATACTTACTGAAGTCTTACTACTAGAAATAGAAATTAGTTCCTCATGACAGAAAGTCAAGATTAGTTGTAATTAACAGAAAAGTCACATTCAAACAGAGTTCAGACAGCAACAGATGGTTACAGCAACTGGAATGTACAAGCCAGAAAGATGTGAGTTTGCAAACCTTTGAACAAATGATTAGACTTCAACATGTCCGTTGATCCAGAGAACTCATTCAAGAAAGTTAAAAACACACATAAATAATCTACAGGACTGAGAACAAAGCAATGATTTTATTTTGGGGTCAACCCAAATAAATTTCAGATCCTTCACAAAATTCTTGAATTGCAGAAAAGATGTACCCATGTCACATTACTCTATCAATTGTCTACATCAAATCTTCAGATACAAGCAATACTGAATTATAATTTTCAATATTATTTTTATTCTATATTTACTATGCCTTGTAAGAAGTATGTTACACAGCATACCCAGGCATCAACTGAAAACAGGAAAACAATTCAGTAGTTCACAAAAATGTTTTCCTGTTTTGTCATTTTGTTGTTGGTTGCTTGGTTTGGTTTTTTATAAGGGTGGCAAGCAGAAGATATGCAATGCCTTATTGAAACATTAAGGCAGTAAACAATGGAAAAACTAAAAAAAGTAGGAAGCTCTCTATCAAATTTTCTTCTTGCAATGTGAACCCTGAGAAAGAATTTAAGCTGCTGAATATTTCAGTTACTTCTTCATCCTAAGAGAAGTGTGGTCAGTGCAGCAGCTATAGGTCTACTTTGTACAGCCATTTGTATAAAAAATATTTATTAAAAGAATCTTCAAAGCGACAGTGTCAGTATGCACAACATCCATTTCTCTTGATGCTTTTCAAAACATGGCAATGTGATTAAATACATCAGTAACCATAGTTTTATTATAACTGCCATATAAATCATGTTATAGCTAATTAATCTAATTAACAGTCCTATGTCCCAGATACATTACAGGAAAAGACCAAATCAATCCAGCCTTGAAAAAAACACTAATATGTCTCAGGCACCAATCCCAGACTTGTTGAACGTTCATTGAATATTGACCTGCTGTGAAAATATTACTATGCCTGCTGCTTTTATGGGACTGGATTGTGCTTGCCTTTTATTCCCCTGGAAAAAAATTTTAGGAACGCAGAAATGAATGCTATAAACTAATGATATTTTGCTAGTCTATTAGCATTTCAAAGATAACTAGTTAAACTGCACCTCTTATAAGTTTTAAGATTCACAGTTTGAAAGTTTAGTATTTTTCTGCTATATATCTTTTTCATCTGTCCAAATTAAAACACTGACACACAAACCACACTAAGTCTCTTGAAATTTGGACTGAAACAACTCACATTTTCAGAATGTAAATAAAGAGCATGTTGAAGCAGAGCAGAGTTTCTAATGAGTTAATGTAAAAAAAACCTCATGCAAGAGCAATCCGCATCAAAGCTAGCAGGCAATACTCTGACAGTCATCCATCAAACCAAAAGTCCCCTTAATAAATGCCAATTATAGGGCAAATATGCACAAACGCGGATAGCATAAGCCATGGGATCATTTCCTTCCAAGAAAATTAGTGACCAACAAAACACCCATGCAGCTTGCCCTACAGCAACACTCACTCCTGACCGGAATACTAACTACTATTATTATTTCACTCTTTTTATTTTATTTTGTACTTTTGCAAGAGTTCAGAGCCACACAGGATTTTGTTTGGGGTTATACGAATTGTGAAAGAATTTGTATAGAAGTCTAACATAACTTTTTAAAAGCCATGACATGCCTATAATGTATACAGAGTCTCTGACTTCCGCCGTAAGCGAGCCTTTTTCCTAACTTAATCATACTCAAATTTCACCCCTTTTAAAGATCCTGATTCAAAAATGTTCACTCATTCTCCACAGTCCACAAATTTATACCATCTCTTCCTGTGGTATTATATGTGCATAAATTAAAAAAGAATGGTCTTGTATGAGGACTGAAAATAGAACATTCCAAGTCCCCATCTCCAAAATCTAACTTAAATTTATGAAGCAATGTTTGCTGCAAAATAGACATTCTTACAGAATTATAATTTTGTGTATAGAGAGGATGTTTTGAATTTGAGCAGTTATGTTTCCCAAACTTAAAAACAGAGCAGTGCAGTATGCTACAGTCAGATGAACAACATGAAAAGTTTCTCTGCTCTTACACATATGCTATACCTCGGATTCATTTCAGCCCTTTTTGCTGACACTTTCACATCACATCTGACCAATGTTTTGTTTTCCCACGAGTAGATTTTTTTATATTTATTGTATTCAATATACAATATACCGAAAAGTAGCACATTTTGTCACATAGAGTGTCAGAGATCCATCCTTGAGCTAACAGTTGAGGACTAATATAAAATTTTATGCTAGTAAAACAAAGCAGCTTTGCAAGAAATACTTAAAGATACTATCATGACAGAGAGTTAATTTCTTTGATGAAAATATTCACATTTTCCATATAGAAATATATTTGAAAAATTCTATTATCAGTCCTAGTTTGATGTCTTATCTAATTGACCTCTAAAGTGAGATCTTCCGTTGCATAGGCTGGCCTGTGCTACATTCATTTATTTCCATCTTACCTAAAATTATGATGAATGGTCTGAGCTCCATTCAATTATTGAAAATGTGCAAAGAAACAGAAACAATGAAACTGGCAAAGTGCTCTGCATTCTTAGTAACAATTTAGGCTAATTAGCATCAACTTCTCCCCCATTCATCATACCCCTTTAGAAATATAAACAAACTGTCAGCTCTAACCTAACAAACAGATCACTGAGCTACTTAACACAAATTATTCTTACATGAAAAGCCCCTTCTCAGGCAATATTCTCCTCTAGGGCATCTGGGAAGCTGAGCTATTAAAATTGAAGACATATGTTTCAGTCAAACTTAACTCCCAGATCATAGCGATCGCTGTTGTGACAGTTTTCCATCAGCATGCTGCTGCTGGCAATGTACTGCATATTTAAACAAAGCAATGCAACAATAGACTTCAATGATGCATGCTCTTTTAGTACAATACCAATACCACCAAATTAGCACCCTACACCTAGAAGTGGAACTATTAAAATTATTGCTTAGGTATAACTCAAATCTCAGATTTCATTTGGGATATCTGACAGAATTCCAAGTTCTATATGTTGCTGCAAGCATGCAGAAGGCAGCAGCTATGCCAGTGTCAGCCATAACAATAGCTTAGCAATTCAAATCAAGCTGCACAGGCAATGCTCTGAAGAGGCCGTAGAGGGGAGCACTGCTGTCACTCCTGGGTTCTAGCAGAAACTTCTCCATAGGTGCCACAAATAAAAGGACAGCTCTAAACTGAAGAAAACCAGGGAGGTTTTCAAGAGCTGAATACTTAACACTGTAATCCCTATGTTACCTTGAAAGCAAGAATGATAATGAAATGCTTCCTTTCCTTTCTCTAAAATACGGAAGGAATTAATTTTGTCTCCCAGTCCATACCTAAGAGATTTTTTTTTAAATAAAGCTAAGACTTTTTTAGCATTTCAATAAAATGGTAAAAAGAAAAAAAAGAAGAAAAAAAACCCCTCTGGCTTAGAGCTTCCTGTGGTACAGTTTTTTGAGATTTTGTGAGTGCATATTAATAAGCTTTTTCAAGTAAGAACTGCAAAACTGGGAAATGTTCCCGCACTGTTATTTAAAGCAATGTACACTGACAAATGTAATTTGGAAACTCCAGAGGTATCAGAAACAATTAGTGATAAGGAGCTATTCCCCAAGCTGTGTTTTTCTTTTCAACCTGTAAGAAAATTCCTACATATTGTCTTTGTTCCTTTTAAATAGCAAAATATGTAGAGGAAGACTTTTCTATCCTTTTTCCTTTAGATTTTCTTCCATCACTCCACTTTGCTATTCTTCCCAGCTCTAACTTTGTATTGCCAGAATCACTTGTTGTGCATGTCATTGCTTGCTTTTTTTTTTTTTTTTTTTCTCTCTGTCTTTTCTTCTGAGAAAGGTAATAAAACTAAGCAGTAGTAGCTTTGTGGCCTGTTTGCACAAAAAGGTGTAGTCTGCATTTAATTTTGATACATCTTCAGGTAACATGATTAAAGAAGATCTTTCTGTAACTTCCTGGTTTGCCCTCACTGCACACGATTACTTTTCCCTCCTTGGATACAGAACTTCCAAGCCCTAGAGGCATATAATACAGAACGGAAACAGAACTATTAGATATGAGGAGTGCAAATACCTCCATGGTGATACACTTCCTACCAGCAAGAGAGAGACACTTTCTGAATTAACACAGAGCAAGATGCTGTATCTTGCTTCTAAAGGATCTTGCATTAAAATGTAACAGCTACCTCAAAGTCATCTAAAAAATACCTATTATACATGAATACATAGATTTCATCTTTGGTTTCAATTGCTGTCTTAACAGCTACAAAACTGTCCTTATTTTTAAGAATCTATATGCATGTGAACATGACTACCTTAAAGACAAATAAAATAATAAATCACAGCTCTGGAAATTACTTCCAAACTATCATCAGACAGTCATTGACCTATGCTGAAGCCCAGAGAAACTTGCACACTGTATTTTTACCATTATGTAAACCAAGTGTGCAACAATCAAAGGTTAGTCTGATATTTCATTTTTCCCTTACATTTCCAATTGTTCTCTGCTGGTTCAGAGATGGTTTCTTCCTGGATGCAGTGCCTTTTTAAGGCACAGCATTAAGTAATAGAAGCAGACAGGAAGTAAGTGTTGTTGCTCTCCAGAGGATGATTAAGCAAGTCTGCACAAGTTCCCTGAAGTTCCCACAAACAGATTCTTATGTAACAACATATGTTTTCAAAGATATTTTTCTGAGCAGTGAAAAGTCTTCATGGGAAAAATATAAACTAGCTTTATTATAAACACCACGGCACATGAAATAACCATAAAATAAAGTGCTCTACAAATGAAGTAAATTATTAAATACTTAAAATACAATAACAACTGATTCTCATTTACATTCCTCAAAATTAATCTTGGTTAATAAAGTACTCGGGTCTTTCAAGTCTCTTACTTACGCAAACACAGCATATTCAACGTTCCTTAGAACAGAATTTGTAATGCTCTAGGATGAGTCTAGATTATGATTTTAATGCAAATAGCCCAGATTCCTTCAGTAGACTGCTTATACGAAGAAAGCAGGATACAGTCTTCTCACTTATGTCCAGAGCAGAATTTCTTTTAATTTGAGAAACTTTTTTTTTTTTAAAGACCCTGAACATTTACCTTACATTAGGCCTACCATCATTAGATTATTCAGTAGAGCTATGGGCAAGGTTGGAGCAATTCAGTGTGGCATCATTATTTTGGTCTTTGAAAAATACACATATGTTAAACAAAGATTTTTTTTTTTCCTCCTCTAATCTTAAAGAAAATACTGAGTCATTCTATTACAATAATTTTAAGCCTATAGAAGTTATTAGATTCATGTGAGGAAAATATTTGACTATCCAGCATTAGACATGAGGATAGATTGCAATATACTTTGACTTTTCTACAGATAATTAAAAATGTTGGGATATGATTATCAAAAAAGTTAATATATCATGCTGTGTAGTTTCGTAAGTTTGAGATACTTTCATTTCGTTTACAATTTTATTGCCCATTTACAAAGATTTGATTTTGCAAAGGCAGAAAAGCCAGGTCAACCAAAAACGCCACTTAACTACACTCTCAAAACAAAAACTCAAGCTATATTCCAGAAGAACATCTTGTATGCTCTGAAAGTCTGCTAGCAGCAAGACTGATTTCTATGAACCGTACTATGCTTTTTATTTTCACATTATATGAACAAAAGCTTAACATTCTGTGTATTAAAAACATTGACCAGGTGTATGAAGTCTCACACAGCTCATCCTGTTACACCTAAAACCTACAGCTTAATATTTCATATGAAAGAAAAGAATGGATGCCCTTAACTTTTTCAAGTAGTCTGACACTGGTGCCATACATGGATTTTTAAAGCTTTAACTGTTGTTTCCAAGACGTGGAAGTGCCATATAACACAGGGGTTCTCCCAGACAAAGCAGTTTTCAGCCTTGCAAAAAGCTATATAGTCTCCAGTTAGGAGCTCACATTATCCCTTGTCTTTCTCACAAATCTAATGATGATTTGCCATCTTCTCATGGCCATACATTATGACTTCTAATATTCAAATGTCTTGAAAGAAATATACTTTTAATAATTTACTATTCCTGCTTAGTAGGTGCTTTCTTGTATTGGTGCATGCCTACACCTGCATGGTGAGAATGGCAATTCACTTTCGGGGGTTGCTCAGTCATTGAAACTGCATTAGAAATGACCTAACAGGTGATTTTCCTGGTCAAACAGGATGATTCTTTCTATTTTCTTGTAGTCTGTTCTCTAATAAGCTGTTAAAGGATCCAAGTGATCAGGTGATGACTTTTACCACTTCCTTCTTTCTCAACTTACAGATCTCATTGCTTGAAAGCAGTGCTCATAGTCATTCTTTCAAGCATGAGGTTTCATTTTCAACTCCTCTTCCCACACATAAGCATTATTTTTACTCCACAACCAGTTATGATTCAGTACCAAACAATGGCCAAGTCTGGTATGATAACAATTATCATAGTAACAGATATTAAAAGTATTATAACATAGCTATTTCACACTACTTTAAAAATTTGAGCAAAATAAGAAATAATAAACCATTCACTCACAAATAGCAAGAGGCTGCTTAATAGAAGCTGATGCCAACTATTTTTTATACGATAGTGTTTTGGATATGATCTCACTTCTTACCCTTAAATGACTTCAAAGAAGTTACACAGTGAAAGTGAAGTGAGAAACAGAGTGAACAAGCTACAGATATGTTGATCTGAGCCGCTCCTACCTTACCTCATAAGAAGAGTCCATTAAGTCAAGAACTGTATCTCCAAAAAACATAGAAGAATTAATTGCATTGTAACAACTTTTAAAAAAAAGCACTCAGAGCAGTCCTAGTGAAGAAAACTGAGAGGACTACTGCTACAGAGTTAAAAACAAAGCAGCAAAGACATATAAACCCTAACATGCAAACAAATGCAAACCTATGGGACTGTAAGTCTAAATGTCTAGTAACAGAGACTGTTGCCCTTATTCAGTTGTGTACTTTGCTGTGCTCCCTTAATACACATCCTATCCAAGCAGGGTAATCACAAAGAGATCATAAAATAGATAATCCAAGTTATTTTCCCATCATCTCTTTGGTCTGGCTTAGTAAAATCCTTAATACATTACTCAGAATAAAAATTAAGGAAAAAAAAAAACCCAAAACACTTTTCTGTCCCTCTTATGCCTAACGAGGTGATCCAGAGCTGAAAATCTACATCTTCCAGGTTGCATGAGCCTGTGAAGATAACAGATGAAAGCACTGTAGTTAACAGAAGCATCAGGAAAATCCAGAAAGCTGCCAAAGCATTCCTGCTTTTCAGCCAGGAACTGCCAAGCTGCCAAAAACAGAGGTCAGGAACAGAGAACTGACAACTTGCGCAAATGCTTTCCAGGCAATGAGAGTCATGATTCTTAGGGCACTTAAGCTCCCTAGTTGGGCCTACATAACTTGGGTGGGGCAGCAGGCTCTAGGCCAGCTTCTGGACTAAAAATCACTTATTTGCATTTTAAAAACCAAAACCTGTCACTCAATGAGAGCAGGGAAGATGGGGTCAGGCCAAAGTCTGTTTACAATTCCATCCCAGCTGACAGATGTTCTTTGAACAAGGGAAATTCCTGCTCATGCATTAAAGGGCTATCTAACAAACATGGATGTACATGGGAGTCTCCCAACAAAGTTCACCTAAGTGTTGCATCAAACAAAGCTGTCAGATTATTCAGTGACCATCATTCCTAAATTTTTAGTTCCTATATTAGCACAAATGGACTCTCTCAGCTTGGTGCATCCATAGGAAGAGTCAGTAAGCAAATGTACAATTTCTGCTTCTAAGCCTGTAAACTAACTATTAACAGACCTTTGTATGCATGTGGATTTTTATTTAAGGGATATTTTAAGCACTTGAGGTACTGAATGCTCTTAAAAATAAGTTAATTAAATAACATTGGTTAAAAACCATTATTTTCCTTATTTTCTTCTGGAACTGTCACCTCGGCTACTCTAGTGGGCACAGATGAAACTCACTGTTCTGGTTTATGCTTTTGTCAAAGTGCCATTTTGAAAACACCTATCAGAAGGAAAGATGAATTACATTTTGCTTTATGTTGCTTTACTGACTATTTTAGTGATGGTACAGTAAGTAGCTTGTTCCAGGACATGCAACTGAACAACAGGAAAAAAGTGCCACAAATGGACGCCACATTTGATGCATTTTGAGGCTACTGTTTCACGTAAGTGTTTCTCATTATTATCAGAGGTATGGGCATTTATCCTGGTCACAGTATCCCCTCACTCATCACAAACCTATGACACTTTCAAGGTCTAAAACTGCTGCATTGAGGATAAATCTAGACGAAGATGCTAAGAAATTCTGTGTGCTATGGCACCTACGTTAAATTATCTGCCTCATTTGTACTACCAACACTGGGTTAGGTAGAATTTCCTAATTCTTGATTCACAGACAAGGTAAATTCCATTGAGGTGCCTCAAAAGAGCCAAAACCATAAGAACTCAACTAAAAAGTAGCACTGAGTCATCCCAAGGAAATGGTGAAAGGGAAAAACTTCCCTCCTTTCAGTACCAGGTACCAAAATTCTCAGTAAGTGTAAGTCATCTTTCTCCCTGGTATTTTCAACCTGCAGCTTCATCCCAGAGTTACATGAATTAACGTTTGTCAGTCTTTTGAAAGAGCAATGACAGTGATTGTACTTACAAGCCAACAGGTAAACAAGTAAACAGGTAACAATTATCAAGAAAAGAGAAGTTTTCTTGATAATTGTTACTTCTTTTTAATTGTTTTTAAATTTTTACGTTTGAACTTTTAGAGAACTAGTAGCCCATCTCTACCAAAGGGTTTAAACCTGCCTTTATCGTCTTCAGAATACTGCTCTAAACACTAAGCTACAATAGAAGAATTGTATGAGGTAAGTTTATTCATTCTCTTCTGTCCAAACCAGTCAATTTCGCATAATTAAAGATGCACTTGATCAAAGGTGGCCTAGTAGAAAAGGCATTCATGTGGGAGCCAGGAAGTCCAGGAAGCCTTAGCTCTGAGCAAACATTTAATACAAACTGAAACCTCCTTCCTTGTACTGTGGTGCAAGAGAGGTGGTTGTGGAACCACACTACCTTTCTCAGCCATTAAATATTTCATGCAACTGTTCCCCACAACAACTTATAGTGGGCACCACACTACTCCAATACAGTAAATAATATAAGCTTCAACTTTCATAGGGAGAAGAGCTGAACTCAAGTCTCCTGCATCACAGTCAAGTGATCTAACACTGGAGAGCTAGAAAAAGCAGATGCAGGATAAAACTGAGGAACTCTTACTTCTCACAATGTTTTACACAAACCCTGATTTTATGAAGCTGCTCTAACATGTCTGCTACATAGAGCCCTGCAGAGAAGATGAATCCTAGTACAGCTTGGACATGAGTAAATAATACAAACAAAACATTTACTCCTAGCAAATCCAATTACTGGAAACTGAGCTCTCTTTTAAAAGAAAACTGATAGAACTTTTCAGAATCCAAAAATCAGGCACCTAGTCTCCAAAAAATGAGTTTAAATTTAAATACTAAAGGACTCTACTCCTTAGACTTCATTTGTTTCAAGGATGTTTACATCTAGTATTTCAGCCAGACAGTTCTGTTTTTACCAGGCAGGTAAGCATTAAAAGCAATGGGAAGACAATGGAAGGTTAAAGTATACAATGCAATAAGAATGGTTATCATGCCCTGACACCTTAGTTCCAACCCACCCCCCCCACCCCGCCCTTCAGGCATCTAATTGTTTGCTTTTCCTCCTACATACAATAATGAAGTGAACCACAATCAAAGTGTGATGACAAATGGTCCCAGGGTTTGCATTCTTTGGGATATATTGGCATTTGTAAACCAAAAAAGAAAGATAGATGTAATCAACCACCCTCATACAAAAGAAGAATCTGGAAGAATATGTTGGCAAAATCTTCAAACCACATTAAGCACTGATTTGAAAGTATGTTTGAAAAGAAGAAAGCAATGCATCTAATACCAGTTTATTTGTGTAACAACAACTAGAAACTGAACTTGTTAGACATATTTTGAAAGATGGAAACAATTAAAATACATTAGTGATCCAAACAAGCAGTGTATTTTGAAAGAAATGAAATTTAAACAATCAAGGTTACACATATCCACATTTTGTTGACTAATCCTCACCTTGCCTTGATCTGCTAATATTCAGTACTTACATTATATGGAAACATTGCATCTGTGTAAGTCTGTACAAATACATTTGCCTATGGAAAGAGTGATATATTCTCATGAGAATAAAACACATGAGTTGCAAGATGGCAGTTCTGCATCCAATATTAAATACTTTGACAGTTCTATCCAAAAAACCCAACATGCTGCCAAGCCACACCATATCATCAGTGTAACTAAATAGTCATCTCATTTCACTAGTAAATCAAAAGGACAAAAGACACTGAGAAGATAAATTATGTATCTTCCTCTTTGTTGGTAAGATCTTAACCAGAAGGGTAAAGGAATCAGTATGAGAGCAGGCTTAGTATGGAAACGAATAATTAAATATGATTTTAAATAGTTTTAAATGTTTAAGTTCAAATAATTTTAAAATTAGGAATTAACATAACCTGTACATGTTTGAAATGCACTGACAACCCTTCCTTCAAAACACAATCAAGTCATTCCAAAGCCTGTTCTCTATTAAAAACAGAGATATATTTAGATACGCACTTTTCTGACCTAATACAGTCTTACCAGGCTACCACAGGCACACACAAGCTTCAGAAAACACTGGCATGTCTTCATAACATGGTATTTCATTTCCTTTTTTTTTCAAGACTTTGTTGAGTAGCAAAATTGTTAGGCTATGTAAGCTTCATCGCTAGTATAACATTAGCACACAGAGAAGTGAACAGTTACACCTATAAGCTACAATTACTAACCTTCTGGGAAAACAAACATCGCTATAGTGATTACAGTTGCTTTTATTCTTGAGTATTTTATCTGCAGCAGAAACTTGGCTATAGAGAAGGATGATAGAGTTGGAGATTTCCTGACTGATTTTTGATCTTTGTTTTACATGAGGCATGGTTCCAATCATTACCTTTGGTAGGAAATTACTTTTAATTACATAAGCTCTATAAATGTTTTAAGAGGCCATGTTAATTAATACTGTTTTTTGAAAAACCAAAGATGTAATTGGTGTGTATCAATCACTACTTTAAAGACCTAAGGAAAAAATAATATATCAATTTTCAAATAAGGTACAATATATGCAGCTAATGTACAAGATTTTAAAATACCAAACAAAAAATACAGGTAATATTTTCATTGTGTTAGAGTACTTGGGTACTAGAGTTTCCTAGTACTTAAATATTAGGAACAAAATGGTGGTAATTACTCCATGAAACAAATTCACTATTTATTAAAAAGCTTAAAAATTAAAACATTAAAAAAAGAGAATAATATACTTTAAAAAATCACCATTGATACAGTGCATAGACATTCTATATTTAGGTTTTAATAGTGATACACCTTGCTCCACATGATCTGGAGCCAGATTTTAGGAAACTCCTGTTTCAGAGGAAGAGAAAATAAAGTAGTGAAGTAACAGTTTGACACACAACAATCAGAAGTAGAAAATATGAATGATGTCACCTTTTAGATATGAATTTAGAGAACAAAACTTCAGACTGATCTGCAGTTGTAAATACAATACAGCTGGGAGTGCTGGTAGACAGCAAACTACACAAGCCATCAATGTGCCCTCGTGGCCAAGAAGGCCAATGGCATCCTGGGGTGCATTAAGAAGAGTGTGGCCAGCAGGTTGAGGAAGGTTCTGCTCCTCCTATTCTACTCTGGCCTTGTAAGGCCACATCTGGAGTACTGTGTCCAGTTTTGGGCTCCCCAGCTCAAAAGGGACAAGGAACTTCTCAAAAGAGTCCAATGGAGGGCTATCAAGATGATCAAGGGACAGAAGCATCTTTCTCATGAAGAAATGCTGAGAGACCTGGGGCTGTTTAGCCTGGGGAAGACTGGGGGGCAATCTTATCAATGGTGTCAAGAAGACAGGGTAAATCTTTTTTCTGTAGTGTCCAATGACAGGAAAAGGGGTAGCAGGCACAAGCTGGAACACAGGAAGTTCCACTTGAACACAAGGAAAAACTTCTTCCGTGTGATGGTGACGGAGACCCGACACAGGCTGCCCAGAGAGGTTGTGGAGTCTCCTCTGGAGGTTTTCCAAACCTACATGGATATATTCCTGTGGAATCTGTTCTAGGTTAACCTGCTATGGCAGGAGGATTAGACCAGATGATCTCTAGATGTCCCTTCTAATCCCTACCATTCCATGATTCTGTGATTAGAGAAACAAGTATACACAGAATAGAAATGTATCATACTTGGCCTCTCTTCCAATCTTGTTTCACATTTTTGTGACAGTTATTCAGATGTCTTAGTATCAAAATCTTCATTTGTAGGATAAAATTGGCAAGTTCTGGCATAGTACAGGCTGTACCACATTTATTAAGGGTTATAGTCTTAAAAATACTGTTGTTGATGTGAGTTTCAAGAGGAATGAAGAACTAAAAATGTATATGCCACTAATATTCAGTATATTATTCTTTCTTACTATATATGCCTTTATATTTCCCAAAATGTTTCAATCCACTCATGATTTAATATGTGTTCAATGTTACATAGTTGCCACTGAATTCTACTAATAACCATGGGAGGCAGTAGGATGTAGTTTATTAACAGATGCACATTCAAAAGTGTACAGTGAAACCATCCAACTGCAACACTGTTATTGGAGAGGGGGAGGAAAACTTAAGGAAGAAAACTACAGGGTTAAAAGCAAAAGCATGTCAGAATAACAAAGACATCTGTCCTCTGCAAAGCTTTGTTAGTAAAGTGTTCAAGAAATATTTACCTATATAGTTAACATCATACTGTGAAAACAAGATAGCAAAGACACAAGCAGTGAGGGGAGCTTAGGTCTTCAAACTTCATTGTGCAAGTAGACTCTGTGTAAGGTGACATTATCCAAGTGGGCACTACATCCACAGGTACAGGACCACCCAGGTCAGCATCTGGGTGCTTTCCAAATACAAAGCCAAAGTACCAGGTATTTGGAAGCACTGCTCCAGCTCTACCAAGAGCACATTTACATTATAAGTCTTCCAAACACAGAATTGGAGTTTATTGAAGCAGCAAATTTGTGCTCAGTCATCTATAACATTAGTGGCAATGTTTGAAAGTAATATTATAGTTTTTGTGAGCACTTATAACTTTCATACTTACTAAGAAAACTCATAATTTCCAGACTATGAATGGAAAGCCAATTTTCTTCCATTTTCATCTAGATGTAACATACACAATATTTCAGGTGAAAACTTGTTATTCATTTAAATATTTTTCAATCAAATATTATATAATAGATCTTTTCAATTAATACCGTACTTTCCTGCAACACCTACAGACTGATCTTTAACTGCTTCTCGTAGCTTCTTATTTTCAGTAGTTTTGTCAGAAGACATACTTATCTTCCTACAAAAAAAGACTGTGAACAGCAAATCCCTCTGCATAGTTAGGTTTCTGTTTACTCACATGAACTCCTCAATGACACAGCAGCTCGAGTGTCTTGATAATTTGCTTTTGTCCCCAAACAAGACAGAGGAGAAGCACAATACTGCCATCTCCACCTTAAATGCTGAAGTACAAGTATCACACAAAAAGATTATGAAATACAGCAAACAAGAATATACTTAAAGGCTTCTAAAACTTTTCAGAGCAAATTAAGATAAATACTGTCTGTTAAAAAAAATAAGTTTAGCCTGTCAGTGTAGTGTACCAGAAAAAACATCACAACTGACAGCTTGAAGCCTAGAGGAGACAGAGCAAGAAACTGAAAACATGAATTTCCCTCATTTCCAGCCATAGCCTCTCCCCTCAAGTAACCAGCATCAGGAAGGCAGAAGACATGCTTGAAAGTGTTATTATGCTTTGTTTTATCTGTGAGTATTCCAGATTAATATAAACTGTGATGAGTTTTCTAGTGATGGGCTCGTATTGCTGGGAAACATTTGACTAGTGACTCAACTGCCACAGCTGCAATTTGCCATTTTTTTCCACACACAGTCAAATGGGTGATACACAGCAAAGTGCAATGTGAAGCCTGAAACACATTCCCCACACCCTAAACTCACTTTAGTATTAGCATGTACTCATCAGCATGCCAGTAGTATGAAAAAAGGGGTTTTAAAGGCCTTTTTTTAAGGAAGAAAACAAAAAGCATATCTGAGTGGAACCTTCCTTTCCTCTTAATCCTTACACAAAAGCTGAGCAAAGTCTTTTTTTCTGGTGTGGCTTATTTGAATATGTATCTCCCTATAATGGTGTTTGTTAAAGCTTCAGGTTACCCAAGAAGCAGGTCCTATGAGGGACAATACAGAAAATTACAAACAGCTTTATTAGCTACCACAACAGAGCAAGCAAATTAAATTGCTGATGTTTATTAAGCTTTAGCTGAAGTTCAGAATTGGAAGTGTTCTTGGCACTCACTGCCACCTGATAAAACAGGTTAGAAATCTAACAGGCCAGTTGCTACCAGAACCCTTTACCTATCCTTCCTCCACTGGCTGGGAATTCACGCCAGTTCCTGCATTTCACGCGAATGAACTGACAGAAAAATAATCCTACTAAAAGCAACTAGGTTTCTGTCACTTAAGCTCCTTGGATCATTTCCCTGAATGGTGAGCTTCATTTCAAAGAATTTGCTAACACAATAAGGTGTAACAGACAAATAGCACCACCTCTCTTCTTCATAGGCCAATAAGGATCATTACAACAGAAGAATATATTATCAGCTTAAATACCCCCAGAATCTGTGCAGATTTTTCAGCTAGATAGCAACACAAAAGCCACCAAAATAAAAGCGATAAGTAAAACAAGAAAAGCATTCTCTTAGGTAGCCGTTGGCTAAAGAAACAGCACAATGTAATTATAAAAGCAAATAACAAATGGAAAAAATATGAAATAGAAGACTGACAAGCATCCTTTCCACTGTTTTAAACTTGCAAAGTTTTGGTACACAGTAAGATAGTATATAGGACTAACTCAACCAGGAAACAGTTTGGAGAGGAAAGTTCCAGGAAATAAGTTCAACATACAGAAATTTCATGCTTAGTAAAGAGGCAATTTTCTTCAAAATATAGCCTATAAAGCTTGGGAGTTCATTTCTGCAGGCGTCACAATGAATAGAAGGCATTGAGTGAATATTTTTACTGGCTACAACAGGTGTGAATAAAAGTTCAGGGCCTGCATTTATCTAGTTTGTAGATAAGGAAAAAAAAAAGACTCTTTAAACTAAAAGAGGAGAGATTTTGGAGGAGATCACTGATGGCAAATATTTTCCCCATCAGCAGGTTTGATAACATCAGGGTTCTGTGAAGAACTTACAGAAAAAGAAAGTACACAATTGTATACAGTCAGTGCATTCTGCCACTTAGGTCCTGCTTGGCACAGAACATTTTAGAGAAACATCTCAATTATCTGATATATTACATAAAAAACATGACCATTAGAGTTTTAGAAAAAGCTAGAGTTGCTAAGTAGAAGTAAAGCAAAACAAATGGAACATCCACTGCATTGAGGCAGACCTGGAAGAGACGTTAGTACTGTTAGATCACAGCCAACCTACATTCTTCAACAAATGAGGGAGAAACACAAACGTGCTGGGCACTGTACAGTGAAAGGAAACTTGTGATCAACCCAGCTCAGAAGACAGAGTTCAACCTCCAATTGAAAATCAACCAAAGATAACTAACATGTATGTAATACAGATCTCAGTAGGAAATATGAGAAATTGAAACAGTCCCAGCTAGGACTGAAAGAATAACTGAGATGTCCATAGAAGCTTCTAAGGTAAATACTTACAGTTCTCTTATACTAACAATTTCCAAGTATAAACTAGGAAGTCAGAACAAAACAGCAACACTGTTAGATAAATGTAAATAGGCTCAGACAGAAGACTGCTTAGGCTTTAGCTCACTTAATACAATAAACCCAGGAGAGGTTTTCTTAACATCTGTGAAGTCCATAAAAACCCTGTTCCACACTCAGTAAGACTACCATTTGCAGATTGATTACAAGTAAGAAACTATTTCCAGATATGCACCCCAGATCCTTTGGTAAAAGGCCAATGAAACCACATCCAACATACAACAGTGTCAATATGACTTTACATATGTAACTTGGGGTAGCTGAAGTCAAGTACTAAGAATTTTGTTTAAATTGGAGAATAAAAGTTCTGGAATAGAACAGGAAATAACATATATAAGAATACTGCAGTCATGAAAAGATTCATGGAAAAAGACATCAGTGGTATATCAGAATAGCTGTCCTCCTTCCTTACAAAGGTTTAAACATATTGGATGAAAATCAGTTTTACAGAAGACTGCAGGGTTACTAGTTTTCCGAAAGAGATATACACTGCTCTTCTGTGTACCACATGGTTATTATCACTAAACACAATCCATCTGATACAAGAGTACTGACAACAGGTTGCACATTTTAGAAGTATAAATTCGGAGCTGGCTAGATTTTTCAGCTGTAAGCTCTACAGCTGGTTACAAAAATCTTTTTCTTTCCACCACAAACAGAGAATGTAAACCAAAACAGAATCAAGGAATGGTGGGGCTTAGAAGGGACCTCTAGAGATCATCTAGTCCAACCCCCTTGCTAAAGCAGGTCCACCAAGATCAGGTCACACAGGAGCACATCCAGATGGGTTTTGAAAACCTTCAGAGAAGGAGACTCCACAACCTCCCTGTGCAGCCTGTTCAAGTGCTCTGTCACCCTTACAGTAAATTATTTTTTCCTTAAAGTGGAAGTTTTTGTTTTCCAGCTTTTGTCCATTACTCCTACTAGACACTACAGAAAAAAAGTGTCACCCCATGCTCTTGACATACACCTTTTAAATACTTGCAAGTATTAATGAGGTCCCTCCTCACTCTCCTCCAGGCTGAACAACTCCAGGTCCCACAGCCTTTCCTCATAAGGAAGACGTTCCACTCCTCTGATGATCTTGATGACCCTGTGCTGGACTCTCTCTAGAATTGTCCTGTCTTTATTGAGTTGGGGAGCTCAAAACTAGACACTGTACTCCAGATGAGGCCTCACCAGTCCTCCAATATAACAAATATAATGAACTATGTATCACAATTTTCCTACAGGATTGTCTTTTTTAAATGATAGCAAACTTTCCAACATTTTAGCCTAATGTCCAAATGCAGGTGGGGATATCAATTCAAGTCTTGTGCAGGAATTCATAGAGACATAATTTAATAGATTGTCTCAGATTCACAAGAAACTTCTTAAAACAAAAGCATTTCTAGTAGATTTAGAATTAGTAATTTAGGTAAGATGGGATCTTTGGTCTTCATCTAGTCAAATGCCTTCTCAAAGTTGGACCATCTTTGAAGTTCATTCAGACTAGCCAAGGCTCTGTCTGATCCATTAATTACTCTTTCTGTATTTTATAACATTGTGGAGAAGACTGAAGCTTTCAATTTGCATATGAATTATATATTGTTCATCCTTAATTTTTGTGATTATCCTGTATTCTGCAATAGCTACCACAAGTAAATTTTATTATAAATATGAAATACCAAAAATCTACACTTTATCAATGTTTTTTAAAAATGAACAATTAGCAAAGTAAAATTTTAAACTGCCTTAGCATAAAGTGGATATTCTTCCAATTTAAAACTTTTCCTACAAGCAGCATGTGACAACAATCTTATAAATTTTTTGCTTACAATTATGGCAAGGTAATTTCCTCCAGTTTCATAGCTTTTTTTTTCCAGTATGGTTTATAATCAATTGATAGATTGTAATCAAGCAAAGCTCTAAAGTTACTGGATTAGGAACCTTTTACCACTTTATCCTACCAGACAGGAGCTTACTTTACTAGCCCCTGGTCTAGTCCTGTTGACTTCTCTGAGTTGCAAATAAAACCAAGCCCTGTTTCATTCAAATACTTCATGAGTGCTTTCAGGTACCCAGTTTTAGACACTCAAAATAGAAAATTCTATATTCTAATACGTAAGTATTGTTATTGTATTTAATGATTGCAGTAGTTCTTCACCTAGCATGCAAATGAGTATGCATGCTAAGTTCACTTCCTTTGCCCTGTTGGATCTGGGATATAAATTGGGTAGCAGGTCTGTGAGTTGGTGGTCACAATCTCTCCCTGTCATAATTACCTTTTCTCCAAATACAGTAGATTTTTTGCTAACTTCTTCCTAATTAGGCAACCATCCAATCTTTGGGCCTGTGAGGCAAGAGGTTCCCTCCTTATCAGTCTCTACTCCCTCTTGAAGGATACAGAGTTCCCACAATGAAGCTGTTAGTTCATGGTCATCCCAACCTAAACTGTGTTACTATAGCCTAGGCATTAACTCCTTCTAACCACCAGAGCCTGTTTCACAAGATACTCAGTTCACTGTCCCTGTTTAAAGGAAAATTACATTATATGAAGTACATCACATTATTTCACTGTGGAGGAGTGGTTGAGAAAGAATTGACATGGGCCCCAGGGGACGGTGTAGACCCACTGGGGCCAAGCCCTGTTCACTAGGCTGACATAGCTAGAGCCATTCAGACCAGAGCCAGAATCATGGTTAAGTTAGTTGCTGACACGTGGGCAGCAGGGAACATCCTGCTTCTCAGGGTCAGGCTGTTGCCTGCTGAAACCGCAGGTGGGACAGACATGCAAATGTGACCTTTTGTCAGGTGGCCTGCCAGCTGCTGTTGCTAAGCAAGCTTGAAGCCTGTGTTGTATGCAAGTTGAAGGCTGTTTGCAATAAAGGGAGATTATTGGAAGATTACTGATATCACAGAGATGGAGTAGGACTGGCTTCTTACCATCCAGCAGAGAGTCGGACCATAAGCAAGTGCTGTGATTTTCACAGCATTTCACTTTTCAAAAGACTTGACTACCAGGACCACTTCCTATAGTCTTCCATATATTCCTATTAGGAAAGGCTGTGGGANACAAGATACTCAGTTCACTGTCCCTGTTTAAAGGAAAATTACATTATATGAAGTACATCACATTATTTCACTGTGGAGGAGTGGTTGAGAAAGAATTGACATGGGCCCCAGGGGACGGTGTAGACCCACTGGGGCCAAGCCCTGTTCACTAGGCTGACATAGCTAGAGCCATTCAGACCAGAGCCAGAATCATGGTTAAGTTAGTTGCTGACACGTGGGCAGCAGGGAACATCCTGCTTCTCAGGGTCAGGCTGTTGCCTGCTGAAACCGCAGGTGGGACAGACATGCAAATGTGACCTTTTGTCAGGTGGCCTGCCAGCTGCTGTTGCTAAGCAAGCTTGAAGCCTGTGTTGTATGCAAGTTGAAGGCTGTTTGCAATAAAGGGAGATTATTGGAAGATTACTGATATCACAGAGATGGAGTAGGACTGGCTTCTTACCATCCAGCAGAGAGTCGGACCATAAGCAAGTGCTGTGATTTTCACAGCATTTCACTTTTCAAAAGACTTGACTACCAGGACCACTTCCTATAGTCTTCCATATATTCCTATTAGGAAAGGCTGTGGGACCTCTCCAGTCCTCTGGACCTCTCAGGGTCCAATGGGCTCAAGTTGTGCCAGGAGCAGTTTAGATTGGACAGCATAAAAAAACCTGAGAGGATTATTAAGCATTGGAACAGGCTGACCAGGGAGGTGGTGGAGTCACCATCCCTAGAGGCATTCAAAAAACATGTAAATGAAGTACTGAGGGATGTGGTTTAGTTTAGTGATGAGCCTGACACTGGGAGGTTAGTGGATGGACTTGATGATCCTAAAGGTTTTTTCCAGCTGTAATGATTCTGTGATTCTACGACTTGAGGCTGTTTAATCTAGAGAAGACTACAAGAATATCTTATTAACACTTAAAAGTACTTAAAAAGTGTACATCAAGAGGATGAGGCACACCTTTTCCTGTAATATCCAGTGATAGGACTAGGGATAATGGACAAAAGCTGGAACACAAAAATGTTCACTTAAACGTAAGGACAAAACTATTTTACTGTGAGGGTGACAGAACTAGATAATGTCTAAAGGTCCCTTCCAATCCCTACCATTCTATGATATACAGTTACTCTCCCCTATGTCTGACCTGTATCATTACACAAAAAGTGATTACAAGATCCAAAGACCTAGAAAGAGGGCAGGAATGAACTCAGTTTTGCAGATGGAAAAAAAAAAAAAACAAAAAACTTTTGCAAAAGAGGATTTTCTTGGATCCTTGGTTTCCTGGCCCACAAACTAAGCTATGGAGGACCACAATTCTTTCACTGGTCTCATAAATATCCTGGATTTGCTCTGAATTGTTTGGTAAGCCAGAGGCGCTCAGATTTTTCTTATGCAGAAGGCAAGCAGACTAAACCTTGCCCATAGTCAAAACTATTTATACTACAAACTTCTATACTGAAAGGTTTACAAAACAATTAGAAAACATAAAATATTTTCACATTCTACAAACAGTTCAACCATCATACAAAATGTAATATAGTGATTTCTTTTTCTGTCTGCATTTAATTTAACTGTAAACTCTAAGGTTAAGTAAAACAAAGCAAGCTATCCCTAATTGCAGTTGCACTAGATAAAGTTGCAGCCCTATTGATGGCCCACTGAAAATGAGACTTACATAACACTCTCAAAGCTTTTTCAATTCTTCACAGGTTTTGCTATTGAGGTTCTAGGTGTCCCTGGTTCTCTAGAATTTCCATAAAACATTCACAGCATCCCAATAATTATGTATACTTTATTGCAGGTGCCTATCCTGAAGCACCAGAGAGAACTAATCACTCCTGCAAATCTTATCACGCCAGCTGAAGTCTTCAGTGAAAATACTGTAAGGATGTTCAAGTGTAAGCAACAAAAATAGTCAAATGTTGTTTATATAAGGGATATTACATGAGGAGATAAATGAGTATTTAACCAGAAAGCCATTTTTCTTTCCATTCACTGAAGTATACCTTGATATGGAGAAAAAGGAAATCATGCAATGAAAGAAACATAGAAATTGTTGCCCAGGTTATTTCAGCCCAATTCCAAGCATTCACTCTAAGGTGCCAAAACTAAACATGTTATGTGCCAAGTAACCTATACTCTTGCAACACTTTCAGAGAACATTTCTGAATACAGAAAATATTTGTGTAGACAATATCTAATCACAATGCTGTAAATCTGCTTCATCACCAAAATTCTTAGTTCATTCTTTATTGCCCCTTATCTTCATACCAACAATTTTTACAATAAAAATTTTTAAAGGCTATCTGCTCCAATTTTGTGACCATTATTGTTTCTCAGAAGTCTTCAGAAGATACTTGTGCTTATATAAACTTTAGCTTTTAAGTCAACTTTTTCCTTCCCTACTCATTTTCAAAAACTAATTGTTTAGCGTTTGTACAATCCTTCTGTTTATTACTTCAATAACAGAAATATTTTAATTTCAGGTACATACAATGTTACAGAAGAAAATAACACCAAATGTTAATCTACAGGGTAGATTATATATTTTATGATTTTCTGGATCAATAAACATAGACTGAATTCATATATATACAAATAGAGAAAGTATAATTTATATACCACTTCAACAAGTCCCATTATTTTAGTTCTTTTGTATAAAAAAAAAAATGTATAATTCACACAAGAGATAATTTTCACTATTCTTTAGTGAATTATTTTCCAGATTTAACATAAAATCCCACATCTTGATTTGATAAAAAAAGAAAAATATAATTTCTACTTAGAGTAATTGGCATCACATAGGTATCACACATACATTCATTCATGAGGTCTTGACTGTATCATGTTGCACAAAACAGCTATTGCCCATGCCTAATGCACGTTTATCTGTTAACAGTCAGCTAATAGCACAAGCTCAAGACAAACAAGACAGAATTAAAGCTCCTTTTTCAGAAACAGGATGAGATCTACTCCTTTCTCTCTCTTTGTGAAATACAGAGATGACTCTTATGTTGGTGTTGACCCAATATCCCCTCCAGGCTCCAAATATTGATAAGTACTTTTTTTTTTTCTTAGGAGGGGGCTACTCCAGTTCTAACCCAGAAGATCTCAATGAGATTACTGAAAAATGCTGTGTCTGCTGCCTAAATTTAACAAGGTCTGCTCAGCAAAAAGCACATATCAAGCTCTGCTGTCTACATTAAACTCCCTGTAGTGGTTTTGTGTGGCCAGCTTCTGGTAGCAGGGGGCTACAGGAGTGGCTTCTTTAAACAAGCTGCCAGAAGCTTCCCCTGTATCTGGTAAGGCCAATGCCAGTCAATTCTAAGACAGACCTGCTGCTGACCAAGGCCTGACCAATTAGTGACTGAGGTAATGCCTCTGTGAATAACGTATTTGAGAAGAGGAAGAAGTTGCAGCTCAGATGCAAAACTGAAGCAGAAGTGAGTGAGAATGTGAGAACAATATCTCCACAGACACCAAAGTCAGTCAAGAAGGAGGGGGAAGAGGTGCTCAGGCACTGGAAGAGAGATTCCCTGTGAACTGTGAAGACCATAGTGAGTCAGACTGTCACCTGCAGTGCACAGAGGTTCACGGTGAAACAGAGATCCACTTGCAGCCTGTGGAGGACTCACTGAGTGAGTGAATGCTCAGTGGAGGCAGTGAGTCCATGGGAAGCCCACACTGGAGCAAGTTCCTGGCAGGACCTGAAAACCTGTGAAGAGAGGAGCACAGGCTGGACCAGGTTTGCTGGCAGGATTTGTGACCCTGTGGGAGACCCCCACTGAAGCAGTCTGTTCCTGAAGGACTGTGTTCCCTGTGGATGAGACCCACACTGGAGGAGGGAAAAGTTCACTGCAGTTCATGGGAAGGACCCATGTTGGAAAAGTTCGTGGAAGACTGTCTCCCATGGTAGGGACCCCACACTGCAGCAGTGAGAAGTGTGAGGAGGCCTCCACCTGAGAAGCAGCAGCAATAAAGTAGTAATTGAAAAAAAAAATATAGCTAGTCTTATGTCTATTAGTAAAATACTTCAGTTACAAATGGCAGAAATCCAGCACAATTCTAACTTGTTAATCTAGCCAAACACTTTAAAAGCCAGTGTCATCTATATAAACTTCAAAAGGCTGAAGAGGCTTATTTTTTTCATTTGTCAATACATTTTCAACAGGCCAATTTTTATAACTATGACTTAATGAAATTTTGAAAGCTCTTTGCAAAATGTTGCTTACTGTCACATATGAAACCATCGTAACCATCCACACTATGACATTAACTGCAGCTTTAGAGAAACTATTACATCTTCAAAACCAGGAAGCGGTACAAATACTAGCTTCTGTTATGTTCTATTAGGCAGTCTTCAACTGATACTACATTTTAAGTCCTACCATAGTCTTTAATAAGCTTTGGGGGAAGATATAAATGACATGGTAAATTTGCTTTTGAATTCAAGGAACTTTGAAAGAAGTCTGTTTCCCATTTAGCTCTCCAGCAAGATACAATATTTTCATTTGTAAACACAGTTTCATAATCAGACATTTTGTGTTTTGAGTGTCTTCTGAAATAAAATCTGCTGAAATCTAATAACTTTATTTTTAAAATAAAGCAGTACCTTTTAAACTTAGATATTTCAATACTTTCTGCATCCCCTCTACAATCTAACATATAAGGAAAGATTTTAAGGAAAATTTAGTCTAATGTCTAAATATAACTTTACTTTAAACATGAGGTCATCTAAACATCTGTCTCCAATATATCCCTAGGGATTTAAATCAAAAGTCTGCTAAACATGTACAATCATTTTGAAAATGAATAACAGAACAAATTTAGTCTTGATTATGATTATCATGCTTTTAAAAAGGAAACATTTATTCTAATAAGAAAAGTCTGAACTAATTTAAACTTTATGAACATTAACTTAGAAGAGTTTCATACTCCAAATAAGACTTTAGTCTAGTCTCTAACAATATTGTTTTGGATTTTCAGAAAGCCCATATGCTTCCTTCCTCTGTTGTAGAAATGTCTAGTCAGTAACACGATATTTCTTACCATATCAAGAAGTATAATTTTGCAGAAAGGAGAAGAGTTTGCTGACAAATCAGCAGAAGAGATTGATTTGTTTCCTTTTTGCCATCTACGATAGCTAGTATAATACTTCACACTAAGGAATAATATGTCAGACAAGGCATATTGCATCTTTATACTTATTTCTTCACTGCTTAGAAAAATAGCAGAGTTTGTTTTAAGCAAGGATCATCTTGTGACATAGTTAGCATTACAATCTTACTATGTAAAATTTTTGCTAACAGGTATAATGAAGAAGTGGCAGCCATGTTTCCTCTACTTAAATTCAGCCCCAATTGCATTCAGAATCCTAATCCCATATTGAAGAGAATGATGCTGTCATCCATACTATACTATTTTCTTATTGCTTTGGGTCTGTAACCACAGATTTGGAAATGAGTGAAAAGCAGGACTGTAAGAACTCTCAAAGATCACAGTTCTTCCAGAAGTCTTTTCTCAGAATACTGTCAATTCCTTTACACAAGTCCTCTTTTTGATAAGTAACTGTTCCAATAGTTAGCTAGTACAGTCATGCAGAGACAGAAGTTACCAAGGATATGATCACAGAAGCACCTATAAATGGTGCTGAATACAATGTTTAGAATGTGTAGCATGAACACAGCAAACCACCTAGTTCACACTATTATGCAATTCTGACAAAACTAAGAAGTACATAAGCTTACAAGATCATGCTGTTACTTGTCAGCATCATAAGGCAGTGGTTTAGGGAAAAAAAAATCCAAAAAAAACTTCTATCAACCTATAAGCAGTGTGATATTTTCTTTTTCACTTGCTGCCATAAGGTTATGTTAAACACATGTATATATACCATCACATGCAAGGCAGCATTGCAAAACTGCCTGTAGAGAACATATATACCCTACTGAAAAATGGCTAGAGTATCATCTTCAGGCATTCACAACCTCCTGGCTCAGCTCCCAAATTCATCTAAAAATCTTGAGAATCACCTTTAATGTTTACTTGAGTTTTAGGTTCTTAATGCCTTTACAATCATCATTACAAGCTTTAATGCCATAACAGTGAGGCTAAAGGCTAAAAATCCAAGTTTTAATCAAACTTTCAATTTTTGAAACTAAATCACATAGCTCCATAAGATGGAAGAAACATCAAATATCACAAATCCCATTTAAAAAGGGTTAGATTTAGTTTCTGTGTCTCTGATTACGGCAGTTGAACCATCCTTTAGGGGATTTTTTGTTTACCATATTTTGCCAAGTTCAGCATGCTATCCTGAGTCAGCTGAAAAAACAAAGTGGAGCAATATGTACTATACATTCAAACTATATACTAATTTTGAAAATCATGCCTAACTACATATTAAGAAATGTGTCGGTACTAAAAAAATAAGTAAATCTTAACTCTGTTGCAAAGATACTCTAGAATTAGCTCTAAGAAGAAGCAAAATAAACAGTGCGAAGAATTTTCTCAAACTGAAAGTAGTACCAAGACTCTCCTTTTGCTTTCAGAAGTGTTTCACTTTGGGGATACCAACCACACATTATCACGCTTCAGTATAATAAAAACAGCTAAAATCCCAGGAAACTAGGATAACACCCTGAACCAGGAAATGATCTGTTGACTAAAGGCTGAAAGATGACCCATAAACTATGTTTCCTGCCAAAAAATGGCAGATTGAAAAGGATCCAGAGGAAAAACAAAAGCAGCTGCTAACAGTATAGCTCAATGTCTGAAAAGCAGATGGAAAGGCCAATTACTCCAGTTTCCTTTCCTGCTGTATGGATGGGACTTCTCAACAACATTCAGACTATCAGATATAACATATTTTCTCATCAGAAAATCACCACTATAGATAATTAAAGCCCTAGATGTTTTAGATGTTGGTGAAATTGTATCTAATTGTAACAAACGCCTAGGACAAGATATGCTGCAGGAAAAATGGCAGGTACTTATCCTGCAACTATTCAACACTCGACTCAAATCAAAGCAGTTAACGTGTACTATACATTTTCAGTATAGAAACTACTATTTTATAGTGACTGACATTTAACACTTTTTTGTACAATTGATAATTAGGCAAAGAGAACTTCTGAATATTAAAAATAGTGTTGCTTTATTTTATTCAGCAATAGAACCAGTGATGATTGATACAGAAAGCAGATGCCTCAGAGAGCAAAAAAGTTAATCATATATTTTCAACTATAGTCGAAGTAGAAAACATTGAAGGCCTTTATGATCAAAATGCAGATACCTGAAAATACTAAGAGGTACCCCTATAATGGAATTAATGTCAGTTTTCTCCATTCATTGCAACATCAATTTTCAAGACTTCCTGGTTCCAGAAGTCAAATCACTATTTGAAAACGTAGGGGTTTTTCCCACTTATCTTTAACATCCTTTTACCACTGAATTCATACCAGCACTAATCATAATACCTGGACCAGTACCAGAAAGAATTTCAACACCCTTTTAACAGACAAGTTCCTCCAGTCTCAGTGGTATGATTTTTTGTCTGCCACCTTTATAGCCTGAAATAGAGAAGTAACTAGAATAAGAACGTTTACCTTTAATGTCCTTATACTTCTAATCACAGTATTATAGAATGTCACAGAAAGTGAGCTACAGTTAAGAGAAAACTGGTAATATCATCACTTACCAGGCAAAATTCATAGGTTTCTGCACAGAAATAACCAGAATTGGTTGTCATTTTCCTTTCTAGAACACTGCCACAGAAACATAAATATTGCTATCATAAGGCCTGCTTTTTTGCTATATATCATAATTTTTTATTACATAATTAGTCTTTGAATTTTGACAATTTTACATGGATTTGGACATGAACATTGGTCACAAAGCCCAACTGATGAAATAAACACAGTAATGAGAAATTGTTCTTTACTCCAATATAATCTTCGCTCCTGAAAGTTGTATCAACTTGTCAGAATTGCCTCTGCAGACAGTCTTTCCTGCCTATAAACTTTATAACATGCATACTCCAGTACTGATTAGTTTGACAAACAATTCCTTTTACATATATAATGTGTAGTATTCTGTAATATTCTTTAACTTGGAAATCTAACAAAATATTTAAAGTTTCTTTTGAAGAGGTACATATCTTTACACTTTAATGATTTGCTCTAGGTCTCATTCCCACCGATTCTTAAAAGAAGTTAACATAGGCTTACAGCAATGTGTAACACAGCAGTCTTCACTTTGTGTATAGATGGCAATTGATAGTTTGAAGAATTATCTTCAGTATCACTTAAAATCTGTGGTAAAATTAAAATGATCAATACAAAGTCCTTAATCAGTGAAAATTGGTAGCTAGTTGCACGTTGATTCCACTGGGCCAGAGGTTTATCTCAAGTTTCTCGATGTATATGTGATCTTTGCCTTAAGACAAGCTTTAGGCCATTACCAGTGATGTATCACCATTTACAATCTCTGTGCTTAATTCAAGCAAAGGAAAATTCAGAGTAATTGGGTTTGCAGTACACGTATTAAATCAGCATGTATTGATTCTTATTTGTTTTGTATCTTTAAGCTTTGCCTTCATATATTACCATTCAAAATGACACGTTAATGTTCCCACCCACAACTTCACATACGTTTTCAGTCACCTCTCACTGGAAAGATCGCGTATGGCATCTTATTGCAGTATTACACTGCCATCCTGTGGGCAGTAGAACAAATGAGCATAAATAACTTCGTTGCTCCTTCGTTAATGAGGTTTGGAGTTGGTTGTTTTGTCAGGAGTTTCTTGGGGTGTTTTGTTTTTTTTTTTCTTTAAGAAAAAAAAATCCCAAAGCTTGTTACACTAAAACCAATACAAAAATCTATAATCTTTCTCAAAAACCTCAAGTTTACTGTATATATAAACTTTTAAGGATTGTCTTAAAGTACACCCACAGGGAATACTGTGCATCAAAAAATTTTTGTCTTCACTGGCTAACATGACAGACTAAATAAAGCTCAGACAGCTACTTGCTTCACCCAGTGTTTCTCCTGTAACAAATACAAAATGGGACAAGGTGTTTGCAGTAGGATGCTCAAGCAAAGCAACACTAGCTTAGTTTGACATTTAATCTCCAGGGTCAACAAGCAGTATGTTATGAGCAATTTCTGAGTCCACAGACAAAAAGTTGTTCTTTTCAAGGTCTCAGTTTCTACAGAAAGTACTAAGCATATACCATTATGTCATGACTTGTTAAAAAGTATGAAAAGTCTTTGTCAGTTTTCTTTTGTCATCATCATATAAACATGTAAGAGTTACTTCTTCATATTTTAATTTGCATTTTAAAAGCCACATTTAAAAAATACATAGTTTTAAACACATCTAGAAGTTCAAAATTGGTGTTCATAACTGCAACAACCTCATCAAGTAACATTAGTTTACCCTAAACACTACATATGAGGGTTTTAATTTATTTCATTTAAACAAAAACTATATTGCAAGGATATTATTTCTTCAAATGACTTAACTGAAAACACATAGGAATTTTGCTAGCTGCCCACTTTGCATATTCAGCATAGTGTATGAAAGCCTGGGAGGATTTAATTAATTTCTGCTAAAATCAAACAAGATTTTTTGGGACAATCCCACAACACTTCAGGGAGATATATACAAAGCAAACAGTCCAACCTGTCTTTCAGATTCAGGCATGACTTTTTAGTATTATCAGCGGGCAGACAAGGTGAGGCTCAGACCAAAAATAATATTACTTACAGAAGTTCATAAGAAGTTTGAAATTCAGTAGGAGCTGGGGAGATACATCTAATTTCCACCAAGGAACATTCACAAGGTAAGTGCAACTGGTTCATTACAGGGCATTCTGCATATGTTTAGCTAGCTGGACACTGCATTGATCTGCAGCATGGAGATACATTCTCATGGGATGAAAAATACCACTTTAGCTAGTGCTCAGGAGACCAAAGCCAGCAATTCAACCATACTGGCTTCAAAATTAATATCAGATTCTGTGAATTTCCCCAGGGGCTGTTCCAGTTTCCCAGGGACCCACTGAAGTCACAAACTGCCCTGAATATTGCATTCCCTCTCTGAACTTTGTAATGATTAAATTGAAATTATGAAAATGTGAGTAAAATAACGAAAACAAATTAGTTAAACACCTAGGGGGAGGAAAGAACAGGGGAGAATTAGTCAACTTCCCTGCTGTTTAGTAATTCCTGTACCTATATTGCACTCCTTCTCCCATTCATAGAGGCCAAAGAATCCAAGTTGTTTCAAAGAGTGTGACCGCTAGCATACCTTGTAATGATGTTTGTCTGCCTAATGCCTTTAGTCATAGGAAGACCAAACACTGTTTTTAATTTTGTATTTGTATCTACAGTCTTACTCTGATACTTTCCTGCTTATAGATATGGTTCAAAGAAGTTGCTGTTATTCAGGATAATCAACTTCATCGACTCCTGAAATAAAACACCTCTCAAAAGAAAAGGTTTGGACTTTCAAAAGATCTTAGGAGAATTAGACCCCCAAATCCTATTGATTTCAATGCAGATGGAAACCAAACTCCTTCAAAAATAATAATAATTAAAAAAAAATTAAAAATAAGCCAAGAGGTCTAGACAGGCAGAAACCCTGCTGTTTCATGAAAATATGAAGAATGGGGAAAAAAGACCAGCTCTAGTTATTCATAGAAAGGTGGGGGTTTTTTGTTTTTAAGCTCAATTTATTCTGATTTTCTCATAATAATTCTGCAATAAGAGATAGACAATAGTTCATGTTGATTTAGTAAATGGAACTAGGAAAAGAAACATACTGAATTACAGTAGAAAAGTACCTGAAGATCAGTTCAATATTATAGATTTGAAAAACACAGCATCTTTGTATTTATCATCTATTACATATATTAAATAAATTCTTTGAAATTTTAACTTCAAAAGTAAACATATTTCTATGTTATTTATTTGCAAGTCTATGGAAGAAAGAGGTGAACATACAAATTAAACATACCTACAACAAGTGGCAGCCTCCTAAAACCTTCAGGGTAACTATATTCAACCACTTCACTCAGACAAGGGTCACCTGTGCAATTGTTTATGATGACATTTACACTTCAAACTGACTCAATGCTCTGTTACAAGGATGTCTTGGCAAATTGATCAGTGTATCACACAACATACTTCACAGTATTCAATTCTTCCCCAAGAAGGAAATCTCCATTAACTTTGCATGCAACACTATTATTTTAATTTCTGCCTTTTCCATATAGACAGACAAACCATGGATTTGTTGATCCTTATGAATAAGAGAAACAATTCTGCCTGTGACCTGAACCCTGCCTTTACTTCTTAACTAGCCTTTTGAAGAACTGCAGTAAATCTAAGGAAAGCAATTAGAAATTCTCAAGTTGTTCTTCTCACAGTGATTTGTACTGTTTAGAGAGTTCATTTTCTATTTCATTTTTTCCCCTCTATGAATTCCACATATGCCTTAGTTTACTAATTAGCCACTAAAGAAAAGTAGCATGCCTGCAGTTCACTGTACTAGAAGGGACCCAACTTAGTAACAAAGTGTCCCAATTACATTTCAAAATCCTGTTCCTCACTATTGTCCTACACCCAGGCAACCAACCAAAAAAAACAAAAATAAACCAAAAAAACCCAATTATGCTATTAAACTCCATTCAGAATCTGAAAGATGAGAGTGAAGTGAATGCCAGCAGAAACAACATAAGCCAAGACCAAGTTAGACTATTCATATTTAAGACTGAGTTCACCTTGAGGAAGCCGAGATTTGACTTTAATATGAAGACAGATCACAAGCCACACAGAAGGAGATGTACTCCTTGCTGCAGACATGAAGTACACAAGATCCTGTCATGCTTAAGCTTTACAGTTCAATTACAGCAGAGCACCATGCAAATTTAACTTAGAAATACCTCAGGCAGCCAATGGTATATTTAAATATTTTCCTTTACAAAGCTGAATGTTTTCATTTCTCCTTCCTTCAGCAAGTCAGTATCTTCCATTTTATCAGTCCCGTAGACTAGGGGTCATGCTTGATTTCTTTCCTCTTCCCGTGTCTTTATTAAGTCCATGGACAAGTCCTGTCACCTTCCATAAGGCTTGAAAAAAATCCCTTTCTTCCTGTTCTGACAGCTTAAGTTTATCTCTAATAATTTTCCACTTGACCTAGCAGAATTAGTTCTTATCAGATCCTTTTGCATCAGACACGCAGATGCTAAATAACCTCTCAATTTACTTATGCAGGCAATATTTCTGATCCTTCAATTACACCTATTCTGTTGTGCAGTTCATTGCCCAACTACCTTGCTACTTTCCCACCATTGTTTTGACAAAGACATTAACTTACAACATCCTTCTTACAAACAGCTTCCTACCTTCTTTGCACTTAACTGTATTAATTAAGATAATCAGAACATCTCAAAAACCTAAGTATTAGTTCACTACAATGATTTTTCTTTCTTTAGTTTCCTTCTAAATACCAGGCTGTGGTACAGGCAGACACATTAGTATAACTGCGATGTTCACATGAGGTGAGTAAATATGACAAAGCACCTACAAGACCCCTATGTCCTACTGCAGAGACAGACAAAAGCAATATAGGGTGTCCAAAATGATACAGGGAAACCAAGGTCAAGCAACCAAATTCCTCAGCAGAATGAAATATTAAGCAACTGTCAACAATTCAGGCCCTCCATCCTTTCCTTTCTGCGTCCACTTTTTCCATGCTGGATCCATTTGCCTAAGAAATTTAACCTTTAGATTGAAGACCTCAAAACTACAGCTTTCCCCTTCTATTTTCTCTGCATCACTAAGAAAAATAACAGAGTTTTAAGTATTCATCAAGTAAATTTTCAAGTTTGAATAATTTTCCTCTAACACCTTAGGGCTCACACTTTGAGTCTTATGTTTATCAAGGCCTCTGTACAATTTTAGTGTTGTTCAGATTTAGACAACAGTTCTTCCTAGTTTATTTCAAAATCAATGAGTAGAAATGAGTAGTACAAAAGTAAGGCTAGCAATGGAGCTAAAGAACCTACCTGCATGACAGTCAACAGGTTGCAAATGTCTTAACATTATGCCCCTGGACTGGATTCAACAGGCTTCCCAAATTATGCCTTAAAAATGTGTTAGGGACAGATCAGTTGTGTCCTTAAATTGAGGGTTCCTTCACCTTAACATTTATGCCTGCAAGACTGGTTAACAGCTTTCATGCTTTCTTTTCGCTATACCACCCTTAACACACTTTTTCCAATTCTAATCCTTCCATAAAACCTTGCCTTTATCTGAACATTTTCTTTCCAGCATGTTAGCCAAACTGTTTGTTTTTGTATGAACAAAGTGAGCCTGTAAAGAAAACAGGCTACTGGCAGGTTGGGAAGATACTGAGGTTGATCAATCTGAATCACTAAGACACAGGTCCACTGGTAAGGGCAGATAAACACCACACTTTGCAAAGCATCTTGCAGCAAAGCATCTTAATTTCCTTGCAGTTACAAAGGGCCTTCAACAGGCTAGTACAGACTAGACCTTTCCTTTCTCTCATAAGGGAAAAAGAGGGTGGTACCAAGAACTAAAAAAAAAAAAAAAAAAGCTTTAATATTTCCAAGAGCTCTCTGCTTCTGCTGTGACATCTCTCTGTTTGAAAGCAGAAAGTCAAAAACAAAGGACACACAGAGTCACGAGCACGAAAAGGCAGGAATGCATAAAAGTGGATTTAGGGGCACTAGGGGAATTAGAAGGAACAGAGCACTAGCTCATGTGCAGTGTCACAGCCATGTAGGACTCACCCACAGTACAGTTTTGCTTACACACATAACACTGAAGCATTGCACACAACACAGCAACATTTACATTAAACACTTAAAAGCACACTACATAGTTGAAATGCTACCAGGATGTATACACACTGAAAGAGGACAATAGTGTGTAAATATTCCCTACACTGCAGGCTTAAATATTTCACACTTATTCCAATTTAGCCAAAACAAACTGAAGAAATTAACCTACAATGCTTTCATCGCTAAAAGAATTGAGTCTTGACGTTTACAGTCTGTAATACAACTGTGACGTTGAGGAATTAGCAAATCTCGATTTTTCTGAAGTATTTAAAACCTCAGAGATACACATCTCCCACTGCAGTCCTCCACCAGTTTCTCTACAAGGCAGCGAGGGAGACTGACTTCGAGAAGGCGTACGAGAAGGGGAACGGCGTTTTCCGTCCCGTCGGGCTTCCAGTCGGCACGTTTGTAGAAGTCATCGGGTCCGCCTCAAGCAAAGGCGGACAACTGCCACCCGACGCTTACGAGGGGGCGCCCACGGCTGTTATCGCTGAAGGGCAGCCGCCTGCCAAGCTACAGCCCCTCGGGTGATATGAACGTGTTTCTCGGAGATACACCACACACGCGACGCAGGGTCCCTCAGCCCCCGGGCGTGGAGAACCGTCACACAACCCCCGGCCGCGCCACGCCCGCCCCCCGGACCTCTGCGTGGCCCCGGAGGCCCGCCCGCGCCTGGCGGGGGAGGAGTCGCCGCCGAGGCAGGCGGCTCCCCGCCGCGGTTCCTGCGCCAGGGGGTGGCGTTGGGGCTGCCTGTACCTCAGCGTGGCGGAGCGCCGACGGGGGACGGGCAGACCCTCCCCGCCCAGGAAGAAAGCGCCCACTTACCCGCCGAGCCTCCGGCGGCGACTTGGTGAGAGGCCTCCTGCAGAAAACTGCCGGGCTTACGAGCCATCTTCGTCCGCGCCGCGATGCCGGCGAGAGGCGGCCGGCGCCCGGAGAGCGGGTGCCGAGCCGGGACTGACTCTGCGCTGAATCGAGCCGGGTGGGGAAGAGCCGCGGGGAGGCGGGGGCCGCCGTTATCAGCGGGGGGCGGG
>WBNH01007596.1:84181-102760 GCA_013401255.1 Urocolius indicus
GCGGGGCGGCGCGCGGGTGGCCTCCCTGCGGCCTTTAGTAGCCGGCGGGCAGAGGGCCCGGGCTCGCGGCTGCGGACGGGCAAGGCGAAGAAAAGGCCCTCTGATCGCTTCTAGGCGGGAAACCGGCAGCTTGTTGCTGTCTGTATCGGGCAGAGCTGGAGTGGCCGACGCTGGGAGTCGAGGCTTTGGTGGCCCCGTCGCCTCCTCAGGCTCGCGCTGGGTACTCCCCGCTTCGGAAGCGCTGCCATACAGCACGCACTTGCAGCCCTGCACCCCGCCTCTGCCGGGGCCTAGCTAAAACCTGCAGATCCCATAGCGCTCCCCTTCTAGGAAGGACTGGTGGTGCTGTTTGGCTCACTGGATGACTTTCTGAAGCACGCCGTACCTTTAGACTTTGTTTTCAACTCTGTGGTGTTTGAAGGACATGGGTATTTTGTCACTTGGGCAGTGGCTATTGTGTGTGTCATGCAGACCTGTTGACCCATCTTAGTTAATGAAACAGTGCTAGGGCATGGGCTTGATTGCTGAGAGCCAGTCAGTGCCATAGTTGACAGCGTCCCACATTGCTTTCGCTATGGCCAAACTGTGCTTTTCCAGAAGATGCCAATGTCCTCAAAAGGGAAGACAGTTTAGCCATATGGATACAGAACACACAAGGACGTTTATTCTCAGAGACAGAGAATGGGCATAGATCTTTTCTGGTTACTAGTACAACCATAGCCTTCTTGACTTAGAGCCAAATTCAGGGCGGCACTCAGGTTAATAAACTACAGCTTAAGCACTTAATCAACAACTGAATACCTAAATGTTCCCATGGATTTGGCGCCTGCAAAAGTTGGGAGCAGTTGCAGTATTGCAAGTGGACTTTTATTTTCCCAGCTGTATCACTGAGCTTGTTCTACTAGCCCAATCCTGGGTTAACAACATCCATCTGTAAAGATTTTTTCCTTGTCTCCACTGCTTTTGGTGCCCTTAACTCTGTGGTTTCTCATACTCTGTTTCCTCCTTTTGCTTAAAGCCCACCGCCTCTAGTACTGATGGGTTTTTTTTCAGCCAAGGAATACTTGTCCACTCTGAGCTCGACCTCAGCATCTTTTCTAACAATCAATTACATTGGTTTAGGGGAGAAAACAAAGTGACTGTTGATCTCAAAGACACATCTATATTAGAGTTAAGAGGATGAATTTAGGGAAATGTCTCGAATAAGGGGCTAGATTGCTTGTTTAACAGTCACATGGCTTTTTTTTTTTTTCTTTCTTGCTAATAGACCTACAGTGTTAACACAGATGAGGACATTAATTTTGAATCAGAAATCCTTCACGTTATCTTCAAAGCACTTCTGAATTCCATGTGTGGTCTTGAGTATCTTGAAATAGAACTAGGAGGTTAGATTTGCTGGCACTTCTTCAAAAAAGAAGGAAAAGTAGTTTTTTAATCCTTATTTCTTAACTTCTCTCCACTGGAAATTAAAAAAAAAAATAAAGGCAGGTTGTTGTTTCCTTACAAGGGCATCAGCTTACGCCAAACTTAAAGTGTAGATAATTTGTAAGTAGGTGCATTGATGTATTCCTGCAGTACGCAAATTTTGTATCTAATTATTTCTCTGTTTCTTAAGAAACACATTAACTTAGATGTGTTTCTTAAGTCTGAAAACTATATTTATGCTCTGTTTTCCATGTCTGGGTTAAGTATTTAACTGCAGTCTACTGTCTGTATACATTTTAGTTTAGTAAGAGAGAAGTTTCCAGATGTTCATTTAAAGCCTTTCAGGTAGTGACTTTATGGTAAAATCCTGGGCACACGGAATCCTAAGCATATCAGAGGCATTGCACTCAAATTGGGATTTCATGACTCTAGAAATACATGTAGCACAATAGCATGTGCTGGCTTTGGAAAAGTAACTTTAAGATACCAGAGAAATCTGCATTTGTTATAATAACACCACATCTTTTCCTGAAGAAGAAGGGAAAAAGTTGAGGCAAAAGTCCATTGTGAAGAAAGGCACATTTGACTACTATAAAAGTGAAGATGGAACCTAAAGTTGATTGGAAAAAATAGCATTCTGGCATTCTGGTGGATGGAATTCACGTAATCAAAGAGATTAATTAGCACATGAGAAAAATATATTTAAACAAAAGACAAAATGTATTTTAGATTGGGATTAAAATGGCATTATTTATTTCATAGAGGTGGAAAGCAGGGCAGTCAGAAACAATTTGTTTCGGATAGTCTTCTGAGAGATAGTGTTCTCAGATCACAGCTCTCCAGACTGGATGGATGAAAATACAAAGGTTACTGTTAGACCGAGGGAAAGAATCAGAAAATAAGCAAAATAATTAAGGCCCATAAGAAACATCTCATTTAATCGTCCATCTCATTCACTGGGAAAGAACCTTTCCCTACCAACAAAAACCCAAAGATTTTTATATGAGGAGCATTTTGAGAATGAAAGGTTCTTCAACAGCCTACAAGTGGGGTTTGTGCACAAGGTTCTGGAATTACAGCATTGTCACCCTCCTTGCTGCTTTTTCTGGACATCATTTCTCAGACCTTTCCAAACACATTTTCCTGTTTTGAGAACAGATTGCAGGTGCTGTAATATTTGGAAGCCAAAACTTTATAGAAGTGTCTTTGGGAAGGTGTTTTCATGAAGCCATAATACTGTCCTGATGGGTTAGTTTGCAGATTGTCTGTGAGTGTTTTGCCATAGTTCAGCAAAACATGTTGCTGAGTAGAGCAACAAGCTTGAAAGGAAATGTAGCATTTGGTAATTTAAAACAAAGTTTAGACAAAAAACAACGGTTTTATTGCTACCGAAAAGGATAGTCACATAGAAAATACACAGATAAGTGTTAATAAAGTATTAAAAGACCAAGACCTTAATTGCAAAAATAAATATTGTTCAGTTGTGTGATATGCGTGCATCAGCAAATAAACAGTAACCTATTCTTTGATCTATGCCAGAGCAGAGTGGGGATTGCTGTGGGAATGTAGAATATCTCCCTTAAATTAATAAACTTTGAATGTGCTGACCTTTAAGTAATTAAAATCTCAACTTCAATGTTTCATTAACATTTGCCTTAGTTCCCTTAGTCTCTTCGAGACTGCTGCTCAATAAATATAGAAGGATCATCAAGTCTCCAGTGTTCTGTGTCATCAGAAAGCAGATGCTGAAACATCACTACTTTCTTGTTCCAGAAAGGCAAGTCGCCCTGCACAATGTTCCCTTGGATACAAACAGCAAACCTAGTTAAGGCAGACAGTAAAGAGACTTTGAAGTGGTTCAGAAGGGTGTAGAAAATAGGTGGTTAGATTTGTTTTCTTCAGCAGGTGTGTCACTGCATCAAAAAGAAGGTTGACGTGCAAAAAAAAGAAAAGTTATGTTCAGAATGCATATAATTTACATATAGATGTATTTACAGAAGTGTAACACCCGCTCCTTAAAAAAATAAACTACTATTGTTAGGAAACTATTAATTTTATCTCGCAGGATTCAAGCCCCAATTGATTCCCCTTCAACACAATTCTACTGAAAGTCATGTATAGAGCACATCTCCCCTATTCTCCATCCTTCGCCACTCCTGCTGCCCCGCAAAGGGCAACCTTCCCATTGGACAGGTTTCATAAAGTGCTTCTAGGCTTAATCCTATTTCCATATAGCCTCTTCCCAAACCAGTACATGTGCACGACTACATTCTCCTGCGTAATAACCCGGGCAGGTTTTGTCTCCGTTAGGGTTTACTGTATCCCTTAGCCGGGAGTACCGTTCCCGGCCAGCCTGGGCACCTCTCCAGTGCTGACGCCCCAGCAAGGAAACGACTCTTCCGTGCTCGGGAGAAGGGCGCGCGGGCAAGACGCCCGCGGCCTGCGCCAGGGCTGCCCGCGAGCCACGGCCCCTCACGGCCCCGCAGCCCGCGGTGCCTCCGCCTCCCGCCGCCGCCGGCCTTGCACCGCCTCTCCCNTCTCCTCCCTCCTCGGCCGCCGGGTCCCGCCCGCTCGCGGGCTTTGTTGTGGAGGCGGCGGCGCGGGGTCGTCCGCACGCCGACAGCGGGGGAGGAGCGCGCAGGTAACGGGGCTGGCGGGGCTCTTCTCCGGTACGGCCGTGGCTGCCTCGCGGCGCTCGGGTTTGAACTTGCCCCGTCTCCTGCGAGGGGGGTCCTTGGCGGCGGCGTTTGTAAGGGCCGCTCTGCTCTCAGCGCCTCCCCGCGGGCAAGCGGCCCCTGCGCTGCCCAGCCCAGCCCAGCCCCCGCCGCGGCCAGCCCGCCGCCGGCCCCGCCGCTCGGCAGCCGCCTAGCACACAGTGCTCCGCTTACTGGCATCACGGGCCGTGGCAGCCCCTCCGGCGCAGGGTTACCGTTAGCTCCGCCGGCCCTGTGGCCGCCAGGCGACCCTGGCTTGCCTGACTTACCGCCCTGCAGCTGCGGAGACCGCCAAGTGCGATCTGGAGTTTCAAAGGCCGTCAGCTCAGCGGGCAGGGGAGGGGAGGGACGGGCTGCCCCGGAAGGCTCCCGTGGCTTGGAGAATCTGAGGTGAAACCTGTCCCGAAGACATTTAGGAGGGTAGTGCTGGATCTTTAGTGTCACGTGAGAAGATGCTGTGGAGGGCACTTGGAGCTGTAGTGCTACATTAAATAAACAAGACCAACAAACAACCCACACACACACACACAAAAAATCTTGCCAAAATAAACTTTGCAGTCTGTGCTTTTGTGTCTTTAAAAGAAGCTCCTTAGAAGGTCCCAGTGAGTTGTGTACCTCGGCACCTAATACAATGAAGCTTCATACTAATCTGCTTTCTTGATGCTGTTGTGAAGGTCTATTTCATTTGAGGAAAGATACTATGTTTTCTCAGTTTGGAGGAAAAACATTCCATATGTTTACTTAGAGGTCTGTTTCATCCGAGACAGCACACCCTCCAGTGTTTTTCATGAAACAGCTACAGCTACGTCTAAGTTCAATTTGAAGGTGTTGAAGTTGTTGGCAATGTAGGAGTCTGGAAATTCAGTGTCCTGCAGCAGCATAGCATATTTTTAAATAGTTTGGTGAGTTCTAACTACTATTAGAAGTCTAAAATTGCAGTGCTTTAGTTGTGGAAAAAAAATTGGTTAACCACAGCAGTGTGCTTCAGGATCAGCAGTTTTCAGAGCTGCAAATTCTGGAAGTTATGGGACCCGTGTCTTGTCTTGTTCTTGTACCTATCCTTGAGTATCTTCTCTTGGCCAGTTTTGCTGTGGGAATTATACAACTTTGTTTCAATCTGAAACCACCTGGTTTGGATTATTTGCTAATTTAAATATAGCACTAATATCTTGTGAGATTTAACAAGAGATAAAACTAAGTCATAACAAAGTAAACATGCTGCGTTTTGTGGTAATTCTGTTCTATTTTACTTTTAAGTACACAAAGTAAGTGTACACTTCATGATATATGCATGAGTCTGAACTGTATACACCAGTGAGGTACCATCAGCACCATAATTAGTTCTTCTGCTCATTACTGGTACAGGGATCAGCACTGCTTTCAGGCTGTTGAAAATGCTAAACTTGTCCTGCCCATCCAGCTAAGGAGAAGTATGCAAAGTGAAGGAAGGGACTGGGGAAGTAAAATTATACACAGGATTTGAGAAAGTTTGGACAGCTGCTGCTGCAACTTTTGGGAGAAGGAGGTGGAGTTTTGAAGCTATGCAGTCGCTGCTGCATCTGATCACTGGAAGTGACAGCATTGTCAGGGAGATTATAACCCTCCTTATACTTGCCTAATCTGCCTATGGAGAGGGCATACAGTAGCACAATATTAATTTCCCTCCTGGCCTTTTCTTTACTAGTATTAGATGTTTTGTCTAGTTTTCTTCTGAATACCTAGACTGATAAGGCTCAAACCGAACTAGAAGATCTTGTAGTCAGGAAGATTATAGCCTTAGATGTAGTAAATGATTCCTTATTGTAGGCATTTGTATATAACTTTTTTTGTAGTTATTACAGGTTTTCATACAGTGATAGTGCAAGTTCTGTAAAGCCTGATTCCTATTACAATTTGTAGTGGGGACTACTCTTCCAGTAGTAGTGGGTACAATTTGTAGTGGGGACTACTCTTCCAGTAGTAGTGGGTTGCAAGTGAAATGTGAAAATTCCCCAGTTTTGAGGTGAGAAGTAGCTGCACTACTTTTTTTTTTTTTTTTTTTTTTTTTCCCCTGTTGTTTCTGGGTTCCTTTCATTACCCTTGTAATTAATAGATTGCTTCATTCAGAGAGAGAAATATCCCTTTTGTTCTTTGCATTCTACCATTTTATCTTTCTACTTGCTAGAAGTAATTCTAGATGATGCCAAATTAGAAGTGCATTATTACGAGGTTATCCTCTTTTCTTGACCAGGAAGAAACAAAACAATCTTCAGGCTTACTGTTGCAACAAGACAAACTCATCACGTTGTATTACTGGCAGAAGTAGGATGGACAATGCTGATGTCCTGGAGCCCAGATCTCTTTGCAATTAGCGGGATTTCTAGTTTTTGAAGGTACTTAGTTTAGTAAAAAGATAAGGAAGCTTTTTCAGACCTTGCTGGAAGGGGTTAAGGGGAAGAGGGAAAATACAGGTTTAGTAATTCAGTCTGAAGGGAATTACTAAATTATTCATTAGAACTGAAAGCAAGAAGGTACATGTGAGCTGAGGGTGGAGGGGGGGAAGATCCCGCTTATTAATCAGAGTTTTGTGTAAAATCAGTAATGTAAAACTTGAGAGATATGCTAATGAATCTTTTTGCTACCTCCTTTTAAAATTTTTAGCTTGTCAAACATATGACAGAGTAGATGCTGCCTGTTAATGGCAGCATGCAGATAGGGAAATGTTTTTAAACTATGAATTGCTGATCTGACATCGACAGATGTTCATTTCAGTGCAGAACTCTCAAATCTATGCAGAGGTTTCTTTTCACTTTTACATCTGTCATCCTATATAGGCAATAGATGTTTTGAAACTTAGTTTTAAAACAAACAACTAACCCTTTTGGGCTGCAGTCTATTTAACTAACAGGGTAATGTTGCAACTTGTACTGGTTTTTGCCTTCTCCCTTTAAAGAGAAATGGTTTTGAAGGATTAGTAAAAAACAGTATTGAACCCATACTTGCAGAATAGATACAGCTATGGCAAAAATCAATGTGTATGCTCATTTGTTCAGATGGATCTGTGCTGCTTTGAGCCACTGTTTTTTTTTTTTTAAAGCGATAGGAAGGCTGGCATGCTCTGCTAACCTCGTGAGCTGTGCTGCAGAAATTGTAACAGCAGGCTTCTCTTTTCCGTAGTGATTCTTGACATGGACTTTTGTCTGTTAAGGACAGTTTAAAATGCAGCAAACTGGCAGTTTCTGCAGAATGATAGTCTTTGGTATATTAAAGAATAGTAAGTATTAGAATTTTGAAAATAGTTTGTATTTTACTGTGAGGATGAGGGAGCCCTGGCACAGGCTGCCCAGGGAGGGTGTGGAGACTCCTTCTCTGGAGGTCTTAAAAACCCAGCTGGACTCATTCCTGTGTGACCAGATTTAGGTGGACCTGCTTTGGCAGGGGGATTGGACTAGATGATATCTAAAGACCCTGTCCAACCCCTACCATTCTATAGGTTTTAGTAGTTCTGGGGCTACAGGAGTGGGTTTTGTGAGAAGCAGCCAGAAGCTTTGTCCAGTCTGACAGAGCCGATGCCAGCCTGGTGAGGTGTTTTAAAGATTTGGGTTTATTTCTCATTACCCTTCTCTGATTTGATTGGTAGTAAATGAAACTAATTTTCCAAAATTGAGTCTGTTTTTGTCTATTTTCCTCTTTTTTGTCTATTTTCCCTCTTCCTCTTCACCTCCTCCTCCAGCGGAGGAGGTGAGTGATAGCGTGGCTTTGGTGGGCACCTAGTGTCTGACCAGGGTCAACCCACCACGCTAAGATGCATGAGGCAGGTTGATNTAAAGAGAAATGGTTTTGAAGGATTAGTAAAAAACAGTATTGAACCCATACTTGCAGAATAGATACAGCTATGGCAAAAATCAATGTGTATGCTCATTTGTTCAGATGGATCTGTGCTGCTTTGAGCCACTGTTTTTTTATTTTTTTAAAGCGATAGGAAGGCTGGCATGCTCTGCTAACCTCGTGAGCTGTGCTGCAGAAATTGTAACAGCAGGCTTCTCTTTTCCGTGGTGATTCTTGACATGGACTTTTGTCTGTTAAGGACAGTTTAAAATGCAGCAAACTGGCAGTTTCTGCAGAATGATAGTCTTTGGTATATTAAAGAATAGTAAGTATTAGAATTTTGAAAATAGTTTGTATTTTACTGTGAGGATGAGGGAGCCCTGGCACAGGCTGCCCAGGGAGGGTGTGGAGACTCCTTCTCTGGAGGTCTTAAAAACCCAGCTGGACTCATTCCTGTGTGACCAGATTTAGGTGGACCTGCTTTGGCAGGGGGATTGGACTAGATGATATCTAAAGACCCTGTCCAACCCCTACCATTCTATAGGTTTTAGTAGTTCTGGGGCTACAGGAGTGGGTTTTGTGAGAAGCAGCCAGAAGCTTTGTCCAGTCTGACAGAGCCGATGCCAGCCTGGTGAGGTGTTTTAAAGATTTGGGTTTATTTCTCATTACCCTTCTCTGATTTGATTGGTAGTAAATGAAACTAATTTTCCAAAATTGAGTCTGTTTTTGTCTATTTTCCTCTTTTTTGTCTATTTTCCCTCTTCCTCTTCACCTCCTCCTCCAGCGGAGGAGGTGAGTGATAGCGTGGCTTTGGTGGGCACCTAGTGTCTGACCAGGGTCAACCCACCACGCTAAGATGCATGAGGCAGGTTGATAGTATGAAATCAAGGAACAGATCCAAATTCCCTTTAAGGGAACAGCAAAACTTCTATCAGTCACAGCAGTGGGGGATTACATTGCAGATTTGGAATAAATAATTGGTAATGAGTTCAGCTCCTGGAAGGCATTAATTTTTGCACCATGAAATCCATAGTAAATTGAGTTAAGGACATCCACATAACATGCTGATAGACAAATGTTATCCTTTCTGTCTTTTTGTTTGAATCTGTTGAAGACAGAATTTGATCTTTAAGTTATATGTTCATTTAAATAGTAATGTTCCAGCTAACTATGCACTAATTTAAATGTTAAGTGTGAAATAAATTAGAAAAATCTAATCTGCTTCAGTAATATTGTATTAGGACAAAGAAGAATTAAAATGCTTGGTTATTGCTTATTTCTTTGAAAAAAAAGAGGGAGTTGGAAGTTCCCATCAGGATTTGTGAAAAAAAGACCAGGATTGTCTCTGAAACTGTTCTGAAAATGCTGTGTGATGCTCCACTGTGAGAAAATTTAACTTGGGATCAAAAATTGCAGTACTGAAGCAAACAGACTGAATTTCTAATGGTGTTTTTAAAATGTAGGTGTCTTGTAATTTATGTTGACTTGTACTTTAGCTTATAAATAAAAATATCCACTTGTAAAGAGAGCATTTAGTGCTGAAGAGTTGCTTCATGGTTTTGTGTGTATCAGTTACACTTGGTGGGACAAGACCTAGAAATTGTCATTAGCTGCCAATTTAACAAACAAATTGTATTAAGCTTAGATTGGCTTGGGGAAAGGGAATAGGGTTTTTCTCCGAGGCATGGCAGTCGCTATGTGTAGAAATTGAAAGCATTAAAATATTTCTGTTTGAAAGAGCATTTTACATAATTAAAAACATTGTGCAGTTTCAGTTTTTTATGCATGAAGTCAAGTATGTATAAATCTTTGTATTGGGAACATTGTGTTGGTGTTTTGGTTTTGGATGCCCTTGGTTTGTTTCCTTTGGGAATAATCAGGTCTGCTTCCGCTTTCTTTCATAACGCTATTTGCAAATGTGTATATTGAACCCTTCTATTTGTTAATTGCAATGTATCAACAGGTAAGGAAGTGGAACCATTCTTACAGCTCACATATTGTATCCGATAGAAAACATCAGTTTGTACTATATTTCTGTTGGGTTTTTTTTCCTATGAATTATAGATTCAACTTCTAAAAGGAAGCTTAACTGACTGCCAGTCTAGTTACCAAGAAAAATGGTAACTCAGCTTGTAGCTGAGTGTAGTTATAGAACTGAGTCTGAGCCTAATTAGAAAATTATTCTAAGACATTCCAGTGGCCACTTCAACTTGAAAAAAGTTCCGCAGAAAAAAAATGTGTTCTCTTTCAAACATTATAGTAATGGTACATAGTCATATTTTTCTTTAAAAAGAGCGAGTCCTGTTTGAGAGAGATTAGATGGTGAAACGTGAAGATGCATATCTAATGCAGTGTCCTATCTAGATATTGTCATTTGTACCTGTTCTAGTTGCCTAAACTATACTCAACCTTTAATAAAAGTATTAGTATTGATAGAATAAAATTATTAGTATCAATATAATGGTTTAGTAAAGTTATTAGCATTACTTTTTAAAAGGCACAACAGCAGTTTCTCAACAGCAGTTTTTAATTTCAAATTTATTTGATTTACTATTGGACTTGCTTTAAGATTCTGCTCCTCAATGTGTCGTTATTGTAGTTCCCATTCAGATTCTACAGGGTTTTGCAACATGAGGTGCTTAGTAGGTGAGAATGTGTTGACTTGGATATGTACATTTATAGATACAAGCATGAGAAACAAAGCAGCATTTTTCATCATATTTTTCATATAGTGTGATTGTATGCGTGTACAGATACAGGCTGTTTTTCTATTTACTGTTATAGCATAGTATTAGGATGTGGTTTTCCTTGTCTGAAGTTTGACATAAGCATTGGATGACCAGTTTGGTCCATAGTACATTCCTTGTAATGAGGAAAATGGCACTGTGAAACATTCACCACAATTTTAAGATTTGTTGACCATTTTGTTGCTCATTTTGTAGAGCTAAAAAAAGAAGTGTTCTAAAGTTGCTTTTTTTTCACTGCAAATATTACTAGATGAAGGATACAAGTAGTATCATAGACATTCAATTGCTCAGTGTAGTCAAAATAGGATGGTCAAATTCTTAGTTACCAATTTCAACCAATTTTCACAGATACTAATTGCCTTTTTTTCCACTTCTTTTACCCCGTCTGCTAGTTGTCAGGATACCATGAGCTTACTGACAGTGCAAAGTTGAAGACAGTATAAAAATTAATCTTCAAGTAATTAAATAGTCTTGGTTCTCATGATCTATATCTGAAGAAGAACAAACTATTTAATAAGTCTGTATTCTTGGATCTGTTTGTAGTAGTATTTGTTTTCATTTGACCACAAGAATCTTGAAGTCAAACTTTTCTCTTTGCGCCTGACTAGGTATAAAGAAAAAGGATGTAGTTCCACACCTATATCCTTCTCAAGAGTAGCCTGCATTGATGTCATTGTTCCTTAAAGAGACATCAGCAATCCCATAGTTCTGCTCAGTGATATTTAAAAATGTGTTTTAATTGAAATTTGAATTTAGCAAATGAAAATCCACCTTCAAGGTGTAAATTTTGCTTTTTCTTCAAGTTAAAAGAAAAAAAGACAGCATTCTGTTCTCATTCTGTGGTGTTATGTAAGTTCATTGTGGGAGACTTTGTCCGTTAGTCTCTTAAACTGTCGTTTCGGAGTGACAAGCTAGATTGAGAAACTAAGCCCTGAGAAGAACTGTGTTGAGTTCCCTGGTGTCCTTGTTCACCATTTCTCCTTGCCTTTTAGTATATTCCATACCCATCACTTAATTCCTGCCTTCTTGCTGTGACAATCTGTTGATTGTTTCTAGATGTTCCTGGATATAGATATTTCTGTGATTCTCTTATGACCCCACTGCTCTTGTGCCTCCAACAGTACTAAGCCTCTCTTAGCTGCCTTCAACACAGTGTTAAGTGGGGGTCAAGGTGCTTAAAAAAAGAGGTGAGAAAGAGTTGTGGTACTCACTGTCCTTTTCCTGCACTGTCTCTTTGCTTGCACTATGTCTTAAATTAGGTGCTGATCTTGCTAGGCATATCTTGGAGAACTTAACAAAACAGAATTGGGATGACAGGTCAACCATTAGTTGGCTCTTGCCACATAGACGTGATTGCTGCTTGGTCAAACACTATCTAATTTTTCAGCTCTTTCCCCAGAGCTACCACAGTAAACTTGATCAAAACAAGCTGAGGTAACTACGTGAACTGCTGCACAGAAGTGGCAGTGCTGCTGCTTTTCATTGCAGCTTCTTTTCTGGCTGCCTGTGTTCCAAAGGCTGGTGGGCACAGAGGGTCCTGAGGAGGAACAATTATTGCCAATTTCCATTTCCAAACATGAAATGAAGGTATAGTGGGATTAGCAAGGCAAAGGTTGAATGTGTCAATTTGAAAAATGCTACAGTGGACAAATCAATCTTTAAAGTTAGACATACTATAGCTGCATGAGCTACAGTAGCTACAGTGCAGAAGTACCCTTCAGTCTCCTACTGAAACATTTTTGCTTTTGTACATTTGAGAAATCTTTTTTTTTTTTTTCTTTTTTTTTTTTTTGGAAGAGGAAGACCACCACTTCTAATGTCATAAATTATGCAATTAATTTTCAGTATTTTGTACTGAGTTACCTGTGCTTATTTGCTTGCTTTAAAAGGAAGAACAAAGCTGTACATCTGAATTGGGAGTGTATAGAGGTAGGTCACTTCTTGTAGAAGAATAGTGGTTCTTTAGAACAGTTTTTGAGATATACTTTACAAATATTAAACGATAACTTAATATTTCTTGTGTGAAATAGCTGTTGAGATTTTTTTTTTCCCACCAGCCCTTCCAGTGGGTGTGCAGGATCACAAACCGGCAGATGGAGCCCTGTGCCAACAGCCAGCCTTGAACAGGCTGCTGGGAGGACCTACCTCTCTCTGCCAGAGACAGGCAGAAGAGGCTTCTTCAGCATGTGTCTGTAATATGTTTTATTCATATGTAATAAATGAACATGGTTTTAAAATTAAATGTCTAGTATTAGCTGTGCAAGTCAAGGCAGTGACCTTGTGCTGAGATGCTTAGGGGCAGTCCTGTCATGTTCACAGAGAGCAGGTGATTGGATGAAATACCCTGATCTGTTTCAGAGTGCTGCCAGTATGAGAGCTTGTCTAGTATGCCATGCATTTTTCCTTTTCGGTTAATTTCTGAGTCAACTGCTTGTTGTTAGGCAAATCTTGGCTGAGAGCACTGAAAACTCTTAAGAAACTTAAAAAGCAGAAAAAGTTGTCTTTAAATGTCGAGACTTGATTTTGTATTTTTGTTTCTCACTAGTGCTAATTGCTGATTCTTTTGAAACTCTATTTTTTTATATTAAAATTTGTAGAGTAGTGAAGTTCATAAACTCATAACCAGCAGTGGATGATCTTCCATATTCCACGTTTTTCATGGCATGTGTTCACACTCTTAGCCCAGGGCTGGGTTATGTGTTTCAACTAAATGATGCAGTGGACTAGGGATTGTTGATGTTTGTGTGAGCTTCTTGTAAAACTGTGGAGAACGTGTAAGTTGATAAGACCTTCCTTTAGAAATAAGTTTACTTACCGATGCAGTTTTTATGTAACAAATTAGTGTGAGAACAGTTCCTAAATAGCAAGGTGCTGATTTTATTTTAAAATGTAAGGCACAGTTCTTAATTTTGAAGGGAAAAAGCAGGATAAAATTTCAGAGATAATAAGAGGTAGTAAATATGTGTTCATATTGGGATGGTTGTTAATTGTTTTTCTGCCAATATGTATACACTTGAAAAATCTCAGAGGTTAGCAATTATTCTGTGATCATAATATCTATGCAGTTTGTGTAACATATACCTTGCATTTCTCATTTGAAATTCTGGATGACTTAATGTTTACATTTCAAAACAATAGAAAGGGTGTGAGTCCCTGACGTTCTTGCTCTAACATTTCTGTGCAGTAACACTCCTGTACAGTACCTTATATCCCAAAAGAAAAATGAAGTTGTTCTCAAAGCCTGCAGATTTGTCTGCTGACTGTATGAATACTGAGCTAAACTGCAATCTGAAATAATCTTTGGAGATGTGTTTCTGCCTGCTGCTCACTATGCAATGCCATAACAGCATTCAGGTATAGGGAATGGGGTTAAAAGTGAGATTGTAAAAGCATTTGTCAAAACCAAATTATTGAGTTAGAGTTCTGCTGGAGTGATATTTTTTTTCCTGTATTTTTTGTAATGGCTAGTAGTCACTTTTGCTTATGGTTTGCAAAAATAAAATTATGGGTTTTCTTTTACGTGACATATGGCAAACTGTAGTACAGCACTCCAGTTATTCAAACTCAGATATTTGTTGCACTTGGAGGGAGAGCTCTAGACAGCATTCCAACTCGTTACTGTTACAGTGCATTTAAAACAGATAAATACAAACCACAACTACTAACATCCTTATCCTTTGGAGGGAGAAAAGAAAACAGACCTGTGGCTGTTTGACCCCAGCATGTAGCTAAGCACTGGCACAGCTGCTTGCTTGCCATCACCCCCAGCTGGATGGGGAGAAAATAGGGAGAAAGGAAGTGAGAAAACTCATCGTTGAAAACAAAGACAGTTTAATAAGAAAAGGAACAAGAAGAAAGAAAAACAAACACACCCTTAAATGATGCAAATAGTCACTACCTCCCACCCACAAGCATATCAAGGCCCAATGGATCTCTGATACACAGCTGCTTCGGAAGACAAACGGCACACACCCTTCTTGTTTTATCCTAGTTTCTATTGCTAAGCATGACATTATGTGGTTGGAATATCCCTTTGGCTAGCTTGGGTCACCTCTGTCCCTTCCCAACTTCTTGCCCACCCCCCAGGCTACTCTCTGGAGTGACAGAGCTGGCAGAAAGCAAAAGCCTTGATGCTGTGCAAGCACTGTTAGCAATGGTGTATTATCAGCAGTGCCTTGGCCAAAAATCCAAAACACAATACCTTTTTTGAAGAAGGTTAACTCCATCTAAACCAGAGCCAGTACAAGTAGTAATGTATTTTTAGTAGTAAAACCACTCTATTTTATTCTACGTGTTCTGAAAAGCATTTTGTAAATTCACATTAGCATGTATTGATATTAGAAGCTTAGCTGGATATACATGTTAATTTTTTCAGGGAGAAACAGATAAATTTCATTAGAATCTCCTTCTAAGTGTCAATTTTTAAACTTTTTTTTTAATAATTTGGAAGAAATTGCACTTCTATGCAGCAGCTGGTCAGCACAGTGACTTTTCACATGCTACCAAAATTTCAGCATGTAGCTTTGCCAATAACTATATCTTAAGCCATCTTTTGTTTGTTTGAGAATTATAATATGTATTTTGAACCATCATTAGTGTGGTCACGTTTTTGTGTTCTTTGAATTGGTATTTAGTTATTACTAGAGGTAGTGATACAAGCACAAAAAGGAAGCTGTAAGAGAATGTAACTATTTTATTTGAGTGTTTATAAAAGTAACCTTTTTGCAGGAAAAGTTTGACAGCAAAACTTTCAATGAAATACAGGGTAGAGCTGAAGAGACGTGTTCAGAAAATCACATTCCAATGAATGCTTGCCTTTAGAAGCAAAAGAGGAGCTTAATAATCTTATATGAAACATGAACTGAGTGACAGAATCAACAGGGTGGGTTTACTGGTCATTAAAAGGTGAGGGTAAAGACAGGCCTTAATTAAACTTGGCCTTAAAATGTTTTTAAGAAACAAAACACAGAAAAATCAAGTCTTGCACCTGTCCAGTGCACAGAGAACATGAAAAGATGACTGATAACAAATGTTTTTCTGTGCTTGATGCATCAGTTGAATTTGGCAGTTGCCCTGATGAGTGGAGACCACCTCCATGTACATTCAGCATTCCTGATGTATCAGCACCTGATTCTTTTGAGAGATTTTATGTGTGCCTGAAGCATTTAGCAGGGAAGTACAAGACATGTTGAATAGCAGGGGCTCTAGTGAGGTCTGATATTTTGACCCGGGGAAGAGAACAGAAATACAGAGCTAGCAATTATGAAAAGCTTTAGGAAGAATTTGGGAAGAAGCTTCTAGGCCCTGGTTCCATTTCTCTTTATCCAAAAGATCTGAGGTGTTAACTGAAGCAGGTTGTTTTCTGATATAAGCAGGAATAATAGATCTTTAGGGTACCTTCGAAGATCTGTTGGTAGTTTACTGGAGCATGAGGTTTTGTCAGTGCTATAGGGTTTTTGTTTACAGATTACAATGAGTGAGGAAGGAGGTTATGGGAAATGAACTATTTAAAGAACTCCTGCAACAGACAGAACAAATCATCAGGTTGCACAGAAGCTTGCAGTTGTCTGTATTGATCAATTGTAATACAGCAACTGATTGAAGAAGGTCTGTTGGTCTTCCAAGGTCTAAGTGGTTTCTGAGTACAAATATGTGAGGGATGAGACACTAGACAACTGCAATCTTTATGCTGGTTCATTGAAGTCCTTGAACATTTTATAGGTTAAATTTACTTCTTAGCAAAGAACCGGTCAACGTTTTAATACATTCATTCGGACACATAATCTCACTAGCTCTAAAGCTAAGCAGTTTAAAAAATGCTAATTCTACGTTCTGGCAGTAAAATGTGTGTGGTATATACTTGCAATCTGGCCAATGCCTAAAAACAGGTTTCCTGCTGGGCTAATTGTGCTAATTGTGGTGTTCTTGTATAGCAGTCAAGGGAAATTGGTCTAATACACTTATAAACTAAACAATATTGACACATCTGTTCTTAGACATGCATGGTATGAAAGTTTAGTTAAATGTAAATCAACCAAGAGGGAAGTTTACCTGATAGCTAAAATATCTTAAATGGGATACATCTATGATACATAGCATTTTCTGAAAGTTTAATGACTTTGGTGGTGGTTTCTTATTTCCCTTTGGAAGCAGGTTGTACAAGCTGGGGAGTTGTGCTGGCTTCTCTTTTCAGCTTTTCAAATGCAGCATGGTTCAAACTGATGTTAGTACTCTTATATCTAAGGGACAGATTCCAGATGGATGTCACAAAATTCTTTTAATCTTTACCTTTTGTTTGTAGGATAGATTTGAGTCATTATCTCTAGGAAAAGGAGATGGTAAAGCATCTCAGCAATTCCTAGAGGAACTATTTACAGTCTGATAGAGGAAGGATATTCCCATTTAAGCCTTGATCTTTCCAAGGTCTTTGATGTCTGTCTGTTTTTTAAAATAGCATACATTTTCTTCCAAAGATTTTAATTCTAATTTACATTGTTTATGTGTGTCTGTATATTTCAAATAATGTGTTAGAATTTTTAGGATTTGGTCAAATTAAAAGTAGGGTTTTTGATTTTTAATCTATCCCTACTTATCTCTTGCAATACTCTTTGACTGGAGGACTTTTTTTCTTTTTAATCTTTTTTTTTTTTTTTTTTTTTTTTAAAGCTATTGAAGAACATCTGTACCTATTTTTGGATAAATTTAATGAGATATGAAAAAGATATTACCATAATGTTTTCCTGACTCAGTTAAGAATATATTTAGTTTCTTAATAACAGAAAAACAGTTTGATTTTCCTATTCATGAAACCCTATATATGAATATGGCATAGACAAACTGCTTTAATCACTCCTATCTTATGATTTTATGGTTCATTTGGGAAGTAAGAGTAATCATTTTTGTTGCATGCTTTTGTGAACTGGATGTAAATTAATCACAGAAGTACAGTGTCAACATGAATTAATTATGCAAATAAGCCAAATGACTATTTCATTATTTTATTGAAATAGTAAGAGTTTGAGAAGATCTTTTGTCTTAATAGATTAACCAAAATTCATTTGAAGAAGTCTTAGTATATTTAAGCTAATGGAAAAAAAATTGCCTTCAGTACATCCTACAGAGATCCTGTTTAAAACAGATGACAGTCTGTCACGTTCAGTAGCACATCAGTCATCAGATTTATTCTAATTCCTTAAGCTGAACATTTCATTCAAGCTTGTAGATTGTCTTGTCAAGCGACCAAAAGCCTCATAGCTTTTCTGTCAAGCATAGAGTTGCACCAGCAGTTCACAAATAAATGCTAAGCTGCAAAAATATTGTTTATTTTCTTTAACCTTTTATTCAGTTAACTGCAGTGTTCTTTCGTGTTATTTTCTCCACACGTTTATCACAAGGTATTTGAAGGACTGTTTCCTAAACATGCCTCATCGTGACCACATCCACTTCAGACCAAGGGCCACTCATTTGGGGATGTTGTTTTTACTTGTAGCAGTCTAGACCACCATGGTTATGACATTCCTTCTCTAATCACAAAGGCCCAGTGAGCAGCTTCATTTACTGCAGACGTGAAGGAATCCCACTGCCATTGTGCATGCAGCACTAGGTGGCCATGGACCTGGACTTCTGCTTGCCCTGTATGGAAAGTGGCAATTTTGCTATTAGCCCATATAGCTGTGCCATCCTTCATATTTATTCATCAAAATCTCTTTGGGATGTTTTTTCATGCATTACAGTCTGTTTGTGTACAAGCAGTATGGCTGAATTGGCTCCTTTGGTTGCACATGTGCCACCCTGGAGAAAAGAAATTTTTCTTGTGTCTTTTTTTTTTTCTTTCTTTTTCTTCTTTACCTTTTTTTCCAAACCCTTTTCCTTTCTTTAAAAAAACT
>WBNH01007596.1:102878-118211 GCA_013401255.1 Urocolius indicus
TTTTTTTTTTCTTTCCTTTTCCTCTCTGACCTTTGATTCAAAGCCTTTTACTTTCCTTAAAAGAACGTTTCTGTGTAAACTGTAGCACTTGCACACAAAGTATACTTGAGCCTGTACCCCAGTGAGAACTTGAAGCAGTTGACTTTCTTTGAAGTTGACAAATATATGCCTGAAGTAATAGTACATTGGGGATGATTAGTTGAAGTGATGTTAATTAATTGTGCTAAGAAATAAAGTAAACTACTAGGCTGATGTGTTTGTTTAACTTATATTGAAGCACAAAAAATTGCACAGTAAAGTGATTTTTTTTTTTTTTTATGAATCACCAAAAGGCTCATGCCCAGGTTAGACTAATTTCTGTGTTAAACTGCTGATGCTATGTCATTCAATGTAAAGTTGTGACTTTAATAGGAAAAATACTTCCTTGATTATATTTTTCAGACATTGAATAAAAGTAAAATCTAAGCTGTGGGTTAATAATTTTCCATACCTACCAACTTCAGAACTCTGCTTTCTACTTCTAATTCTTTACTATAACTAATGATTTGTTCTAGTTTGTGTTTTCTGTCATTTACATGCAGTGCTACATTTTCTCTCCTGGTGTTTTCTTTATTATAAAATCCTGTTATTTCTTCACACTGTGTTTTGGTCTGCTAAACATTCTTTTAGCAGGCTTATTCTTTTAACAGATTCTCTGAAAGACACATTGTGTGTGTATAAAAAGGAGCCATAGGGTTGAAGCCCTAGATAAAATTAAAGCTTGAGTATATAAAGAAAACTATGTTAAAATGTCAAGGTAATGAAAAGTCAGAAAATAAATTATACCTATTATTAATTTTGGATTGTATTCAAACATAGAAAAATGTAGCATAGACAAAAGCTGGGTACAGAGAGATAAAATTCAATTTTACACTAGGATAATTGTTTTATGTATTTTACATTTATTTATAAGATCAGATAAAGGCTTGAAATTCTCAATATAAATCACAGTATGGTCCTGATGAATGCCAAGGTCAGTAAATGGAAAACCCTTCACTTGGAAAACACATTACTACTGCAGAAAATACCAAGTGAACAAAATTAAACTGATAAGCACCATCTTTCCTACCAAATGTTCTTTACTTGCTTTTTAATGTTAGAACTTTGACTGTTTGTTTTTTTTTTTAAAGGAGTACATAGGTATTAATGCTCTCAGCATCCTTCCACATATTTTATTACCCATAGGCAAATTAATGTGTCTTTGTTAAGAAAAGATTAATGCAAAACTTGCTTGAGGTCTGTGGCTGAGAATGGAGTTGTTGCTGCTGTAACATAGAGAAATTAGATTGGCTCTGTTCAACAGCTTTGCATGTGCTGCAGATATAGTTGATGGAATTGAAATGCTGTCTAGATTATGGAGCTCATGATTTAAGAATTTGTTTCTGTAATAAATGTTTCCTATCAAGCCTGTTTCTATCAGAAAGGTGTATTTTATCGAGAATCAAAATTGGCAGGACAATAAAATGGATTCTAGGTCTTTGCAGGGAAGGTACACTGGTGATGACTTTATCCTGTAAGGAGGTGGCTCAGTCAGGTGAACCTGCTTCTGCAGGGAGGTTGGACTAGATGATCTCTAAAGGTCCCTTCCAACCCTACCATTCTATGATTTTATGATCTCAGCTGACTATGTCAGTCTGAACTAAAGAAGGAGACAACCTCTAAGTAATTTGCAAGCTGAAATTTGAAACATGTAGGTAACTAACTGAAATGACTGCCACTCATCTTCCCACAAATATTTAATAAATAAGCTCTAATGTTCAGTGACAGATTTTCCTATTTGTAGTGTATTGAGGCTTTTGAGTCCTAGGGCAATAAGAAATAGACTTCTCTACATGGCATCCTCATCACAAAAAGTGCTACTAGACCTGACAGGTATTTTGTCAAGCAAGACATGTTTTAGAAAAGTTGGCTTCCAAAACATATCAGCTGCCCTTATTGCACACGAATATTTCTTGCTTGTGACAGGCTTCAGGTTTTCTAGGCTTCTATAATAGTAGTGGTATCACTGAGGTCAGTAATTTGCCACTGTTACATGATTTAGATTATGTCAGAGTAGGGGCGATGAGTAGTGACCCAACAATCTGATCTAACTGAACAGCTCTTCAGGGTAAGTGCTAACATTAAACTGGTCTTTTACTTTCTTCAGAAATTGTAGTTTTTTTGTAAGCTTGTAATTTTTTCCACTTCAGCAAAGGAAGAGCCATTGCAGTGGGGTCAGGATCTGATTTTGGTTTTATTCAGCTAGGTTTCAAGGTAAAGGGTGTTGCATACTGTGGTGCTTTAGCCAAGTGCCCACCAAGTCATAATATCTCTCCCCTTCCTAAACTGGACAGGAGAGAGAGAGAAATATAACGAGCGGTTTGTATTTTAAGATAAGAACAGGGAGATTGCTCGGCAATTAACATCATAGGCAAAACAGACTCAACTTGGGGAGAAAAAAGTTTGATAAACTATAGGAACAGGGAGACAAGAAATAAACTCAATCTTAAAACACCTCCCCCCACCTCTCCCTCCTCCCAGGACTCCCCTTCTTTCCCTCACAGTGGTGCAGGGGATAGGGGATGGTGATTGGGGACAGTTCATTATAGATGGACTTTGCCGCTGCTTGTTCTCAGGTGGAGGCCTCATCACACTTCCCACTGCTACAGTATGGAGGCCCTCCCCGTGGGAGACAGTTCCTCACAAACTTCTCCAGCGTGGGTCCTTCCCATGGGCTACAGTTCTTCACAAACTGCTCTAGCATGTGGAGCATGCCCCCTCACATGGGGGCAGCTTCTCACACCCTGCCCCAACATGGGTCATCCAGCAGGAGAACAGTCCTTCAGGCACGCGTTGCTCCTCACCATGGTCCTCACCACAGGTCATAGAGAATTCTTTCTTTCAATGCCTAAGCACCTTCCTCCCCTTCCTTCTCCACTGACCTTGGTGTGTGCGGAGAGGCTTTCACATCCTCACTCCCTATTGCTGCTTCAGTTTAACAACTGCCCAGAAACTTCTCCTTCTCAAATACATTATTCACAGAGATATTACCTCAGCCACTAATTGGCCAGGCCTGGATCAGGTGTGGGTCCATCTTAGAATTGATTTGCCTTGGCCCTGTCAGCTACAGAGGAAGCTTCTGGCAGCTCTTTGTTTAAAGAAGCCACCCTTGTAGCCCCCCCGCTACCGAAAAACCTGGCCCAAGCAAAACCACTACACTTAAAACTTCGTACTTGTTTGTTTATTTTTTAGTATAGTGCTTGGTAAGCTTCTGCACAGGCTCAGCAGCTTTAATTTGCTGGGCTGGTGATAAGACTGCTGAGGTCTGCTTCTTATGCTATCAGGCTTTCTTTCCAAATGGTAAAAATTGGCTAGACTACAGGACAGACACGGAAATGCAGCACTCTGTGAGAGTAGACTTGCCTTTTTTTTGATACAATGGGATTTCTTTCAGGATCATAATGAAACTGATTCCAACATGGTACAACTGTGACAGGGCTCTAGTGAACTAGTTTGATCATGACACCCTGACAGTATCATAGAATGGTAGGAGTTGGAAGGGAACTATAAAGATCGTCCAGTGCAACTCCCCTGCTAAAGCAGATCCACCTAGATCAGGTCACATAGGAACACATCCAGGTGGGTTTTCAAAACCTCCAGAGAAGGAGACTCCACAACCTCCCTGGGCAGCCTGTGCCAGGGCTCCCTCACTCACAGTAAAGTTTTTCTCTAAGTGGAACTTTTTGTGTTCCTAGTCCTGTCACTGGACACTACAGAAAAAAGTATTGCCCCATCGTCTTGACATACGCCTTTTAAATACTTGTAGGTGTTAACATGGTCCCTCCTCAGTCTCCTCTTACCAGACTGAACAACTCCAGGTCCCACAGCGTTTCCTGATAGTAAAGATGCTTCTGGATCACTTTAGTGGCCCTGTGCTGGACTCTCTCTACAACTTCCTTGTTCTTCTTGAGTTGGGGAGTCCAGAACTGGACACTACTCCAGATGAGGCTTCACCAGGGCAGAGCAGAGCGGGAGGAGAACTTCCCTCGAGCTGTTGGCCACACTCTTCATGATGTATTCCATTGGCCTTGACCATGAGGGCACATTGCTGGCTCATGGTTAGTTTATCAACCAGGACTCCCAGGTCTCTCTCTGCAGAGCTATTCTCCAGCAGGTCAATTCCCAGCCTGTACTGGTGCATGGAGTTGTTCCTTCCCAGATGCAGGAGTCTGCACTTGTCCTTGTTGAACCTCATGAGGTTCCTCTCTGCCCAACTCAAGCTGGTCGAGATCCCACTGAATGGCAGCACAGCCTCTGGGGGAATCAGCCAGTCCTCTCAGTTTGGTGTCATCAGCCAACTTGCTGAGGGGATACTCTGTCCCCTCATCCTGATCATTGATGACGATGTTGGGTAAGACTCACTCCAGAACCCCACTGGCCACAGGCCTCCAACTTGGCTCAGCTCTGTTTATCCACTTTGGATTCTGCTATTCAGCCGGCTATTGAACAACTTCACCATCCACTCATCCAATCCACACTGTCTGAGCTTTCTGATCCGGCTGTTATGGGAGACCGTGTCAAAAGCCTTGCTGAAGTCAAGGTAAATGACATCCGCTGCTCTCCCCTCATCTAGCCAGCCAGTTGCACTCTCATAGAAGGTATCAGGTTGCTCAAGCAGGACTTCCCCTTGGTGAATCCATGTTGAATCCCCCTGATAACCATCTTTTTCTTCATGTGTTTTGAGATGACATCCAGGATGAGCTGTTGCATCATCTTTCCAGGGATCGAGGTGTCGAGGTGAAGCTGACCGGCCTGTAGTTTCCCAGGTCCTCTTTTGTTGCATAAAAGAATATAAAAAAAGATGATAAAATATAAATATACTATTAAAAAAGATGAAAAGGGTATAAAAGAATGGAGCACACATGAAAAATTCCTTTGTCATAAGTGTTACAGATTAGAGTGCAATGGAATTATCAAGTCTCTTATCTTGGGAATCATAGTCAACAGTTGTTTTAGCTAGTTTCTGCACTACATTAGCATAAATGTGGAGTGATATAAATATGCCTGGGAGCAAACTTCAGCTTCTTGATTTATGGACTCAGAATTTGATGGTAGCAAGAATAAATACATTTGTGGGGTGTGCCACTTTTTCGCACTGTACTGAAGGTGACTGCTGTGCAGGTGTACAAGGTAACTCTAATTAAAACAGTTTCCCCTTGAAATGTAATTTTGTTCCTCCTCTTCACTGTCCAGTGGTAGACTAATATTTGTCTCCAGAATGTTTTGCCAGGATCTGAAGTGGAATTACAGTATCTGAAGGTTACTAAATATTAGGCAAAAATTATAATTCTCTTCATAGTTTAAAAGTATCTTTCATATTTCAAAAACTCTCCTGAATGTAAAATTCTTTTGGCAAACATTCACTGTCTTGCACTTATGAGAGAAAACTTACTAAAAATAGTATATGCTACTGTCATGCTGAGGTTCCCCTCCAGTTTTATCTGCCGAGTGGCTTGTGTTCTGTTTGGTGTAATATATATTTCCAAATTTATCTTAAACATTAGAAATAAAAATCAAACCGGATACTTTTTTGAGAACCCATTTAGTATTACTTATTGCACTTTCTTTCCAATAATAAAGCCATTGAGTCCATTAAGGAGGTCAGAAAAAATTATTATCTGTGCATTTGCAGCTCTTAAAAATCCTGTGCGTAATACAGACAACCTAGTGATGGACCTTTTTAACTGTGATCCCATCTAATACAAGTCTGTGTAAAAGTGACATTATTCACTAATATAGGAAATAGAAGTTCATTCAGACTAATGTTAAAACTCCAGTTGTAAAGTTCACTAAAAATATCTAATGATATCCACAATGTTTTGCAATAAAACTATCTCATCTGATTTTTAAAAAATTGCAATTGGAGCATGAGTTTGCTAGTTGTAGGGTCTCTGGATTTTTTTCAAAAGTCTTGAGAAACAGTTTTTTTAGGGTGGTATCTATTAATAGATATCTGACAGTAGGTGTTTTTTTTCAAGCTGTCCTGAAAGTTCAGTGGAAAACCTTTTAAGTACTAAACTACCTTTTCCTTAGGTTTAGCTTTTTTTAAGTGAGTATCTTTGATAAAAACAAAAATGATGTTACATCTCAGTGAAGGTGATTATGATAAGTAAATTAAACTCTCTTAACTATTTTCAGGCAGGAAAAACATACTGTAATAAGTTACAGCAAAAACTGGAGCCTTTCCGTCATACTTTCCCAAACCAGTCTGCTCAGCAGATGCACAATCCAGCTGAAAAACTGAGTACAGTGAAATACTTCCCTTAGATAAGAGCTGTAAATGACTGGTGTAATTTGTTACAAATGTAAATAACTGATTAGATGTTGTGGCTTTTAAGTAAAAGAAGAATATTGAAGACCATTTTGAAAGCAGTGTCAAAGTAGCTTAATCAGAGAAATTATGCATTTTCTTGCATTAAAGTCTAAACATGTTAAGACTAATCTTTGAGACCAAGGAGTCATGAAAAAACAATATTAAAACAAAGTTGTCTTAATTCAGAACGTGTTTTAAGGCATATTCCGGGAGACTTCCTCCCTTCTTTCATCCCAGTTGGACTATGAAATATGAAGGTTTTTAGGAGTTTTTCTAGTGTTAAGATTAGGCACAGAAGTCATCCTAGTGCATGTACCCACTTTTGTCAGGTGCTCCGTCAACATTAAAGGGGAGGTAAAACTCTGGAGCCTTGTGTCTTGTGGCTTAACAATGTCACCTAATGTCTTCAGAGTTGTTCTGAATGTTTGATCTATTGGCCAGGTGTTGCCATTGCCGACAACACTACCTGGCAGTCCAGACTGATCTCCCAGCTCACCGACCGCTGAGGGGAATGGATCACTGCATACACAGTATGGATGATGCTCAGTTTCCGCTTTAATGTTTATGTTATGTGCTTATACCTGCTAGCATAAGCACCTCCTCTCTCTCTGCCCCGTGCCAGCCCTTTCACTTCCTCCTCACCCCTCAACGTTACAGTCCGAGATCTTCCAGACACCTACCACAGGCCAGGCTTTCCCTCTCTCAAACTTGTTATTTCTTTATACTTCTATAACTATAAAGTCTTGATTTTTTTTTTAATTTTATTTTCATTTCTTTAGAAGTCCAACTTGTAATGCCCAGAACATCTGACAAACAAGTCTCAAACTGTTTGGTATGTGCAAGAGAAAGCAATCATCAAAATAAGCCTGGGATTCAGAAGTGCTAAGAAAGGATTTTTCCATCCTTGTTTTAGTAAGTGGATTTAGAGCTCCTTTGCTCTGCCCAGGAATAACTGGTTTTGGGCCAAGATTCAGCTGCTGTCTCAGCTCTCTGCAACCTCACGTAATTTCTTCTTTTCACCTCTGGTGTCCAGTGTTCTGGCAATGAAAATACTAACGTAACTTGATAAATCAAGACATCATGAATGCAAGATATCTGAATTTATTATGAGGTTGCAGGAAATAAGGGAGCATCCATCTGTTTCTTTTTACAAATAAAAGGAAGAGAATAATCTTGCCAAAACTGGATAGATCATCCTAGGTCTTGAATTTTTTCAGGAACTGTTCTTTTTTCTCCCATTTGTCTATGTGGAAATAACTGATATTAAGGCTCAAACGTCTGATAAGAACTTTTCTTGTCAGTTATGTAACCCTCAACTTATATGAACTGCCCAGCACTGATTCAGGGGCAATGACAACTCTCCTTGAATCTTGTATGTTCCTTTGTCAGTACAAGAACAGGAAGCAGTACAACTCCATGGTGCTGAATGTTTCCAGGTTTAGCCTCATATTTTTAGCTTCCATTTTAAATTCTGGACATCTCAACTCACTTATTTCACGGACTTGTCTCTGGTTCTTGTTGAGTTCTGACCTGTCTCAGGTTATCTAGTTCTTCTCTGATGGTCCAAGACTATTTCTGGATGTGTAGACTCCCATTTTAAATTGAACTGGCCTTCAGGTTTCTTCCATATTGCAATAAATCTCAGGGAAGCATCTGAATTAAGTTTCTAAACCCAATATCCTAACAATCATACCCAAATAAGAAACAGCACATGATAGGGAATGTTATATATTATACACGTTAAGCATGTTGTAAAGCACGCAGCTAATGCATACGTGCTGAAAACACTCTGAAATGTTGTTAGTGTAGCAAACATAGAATCATAGAATCATTTAGATTGGAAAAGACATTCAAGATAATGGAATACAACTGGAAATCTAACACTGCCAATCCCACCACTAAATCGTGTCCCTAAGCACCACATCTACACTTTTAATACCTCTTTTGAATACCTTCAGGGGTGATGACTCCACCGCTTCCCTGGGCAGCCTGTTCCAGTGTTAAACAACCCCTGCGATGAATAAGTTTTTGCTAGTATCCAGTCTATACCTCCCTTGGTGAAATTTATTTCCTCTTGTCCTTGGGAGAAAAGACTGACCCTCACTTTGCTACAACCTCCTTTCAGGCAGTTGTAGAGGACAGTAAGGTCTCCCTCAGCCTTCTCCAGGATAAACAACCCTAGCTCCTTCAACCATAAGGCTTGTTCTTCTGTCCTTTCATCAGCTTTGTTACCCTTCTTTGGACACATGTCCTGAATTGTGCTGTTCCTCTGAAACTCCCTCTACTTTCTCACTTACAAGGATGAAGTTACTACTCATAGTCAATGAACACATTGTGTATTGGATCTAGCTACTAGATTCAAAAAGAAGATGAGAAGCTGAGGAGAGAGTTTATGAATTTATGGAATCAAAATATTTATCTTTTTTCACATCCCAGCAATACTGTATGATACAAGGCAAGCGTAGTTTAGGAAGCAATTACACTTTTATTTTAGTTTAAAGTTTCTATTCAGATAATCATTTAAGAAAATGACACCCTAGTTAATTCTCTTTAAAAGAACAAAACTGGCTGATTTGGAGTAGCGTTTTATCTTTTTATCTTGTGAAGTTTTAGGTGATGTGATTCTCTTCAGCAACTGCAATGTACGCTGTTGAATTTGAGTACCTAGTTGAACTAGTGCACTGGATATTTTGATTTATGATAGCAGTGGAGGAGTATTTGTGTTTTCATGCTGTTCAAAACAGTCTGACAGATATGTAATCGAAGTGGCTGTATTTGCCTGTGAGAGACTAATGGGACCCTCTCAGTCTCCAGGCACAGGACTCTGTCTTGAAAGGTTGGCATGTTTCTAACAGGCCTTTACATGTTCAAGCCTCACGATAGTTCTTGGTCAGGCTCCAGTATCCACACTGTTACAGCTTTTATGCTTTTTATTTTTAATGAATTTGCTGTCAGGAAAAATGATGCTATTTGAAGGTACTTTGAGAAATGTGAATTGGCTGGATAAACTGAGTTTCTCTACTTCAATGTGGTTTGTTGCCTCCTTTTCTTTGTAACATCCCTGTTCGATCTTCCTTTTTTCTGTTAAGGCAGATAAACAATTAAATTGAAATGCTTTTGGCAGGAGAAATATAATTTCTGCTTAATGCTATTACTTATAATAGTGGTTTATGAATCTGACAGTACATTACTGTTTCTCGTTTTTATGGGCATATAATGTTTTGTGACTTTATTTTTGCTTTTATGTAAAAATCTAGGGTAGCAACTTACTTCTGTGAATTTGAAATTATGATTTGAGGATTTATGAATTGCAAGGTTCTTAGTATACTATACAATGAATTTTGCAAACGTAAACACTGTAGACTCAAACGTTTCTTTCCTCATTTCCATATATAGCTTTGCAGCTCTTTAGTTACAGTAACTTTTTCTTAAGTTTGGGAGGGGCACAGATTCTGTGGAGTTTGCAGCAAATGCTTTCAGAAAGGCAGGTGAAATATCTGTATCAGTGGTCCAGTTTTGGTTTACTGAAGGATGGTGTGCAAACCAGCATGCAACACTTGGCCTAATGCCACATCATCCAGCCACGTCAAACTGGAAAAAGTTGGATGCTTGAGACAAGTAATGCTCAGAACACTGCCCTGATACTGCAGTTCACTGTTTTCTCCCTTTTGGCATTCTGCCTGTCTGCCACATGGGTCTTTGGCCTCATAGCTGGGTTGTTTTGGAGTTGTTTTTATTCTCTGCTCCATTGTCCTACCCTGTAAAACAGAAAGCAGCTCAGAATTTAGTGTACTATAGGAATGATAGTTCTGGTGGTTTATGTTATTGCAATCTTTAGAATAATAAAATAGGTAGACAGGAAGCAACCTGTGAATATCATCCAATTCTCACCTCTTTGGTCTCCCAAGTTGCATCAGATTGCTGTATCCAGGTGAGTTTTGTACATCTCCAGCAATTGAGATTCTGTAACCTTTCTGAGCAACGTGTTCCTGTAACCTTACTGTGAAATTTCTTTCCCATAACTCTTGGGTTTTCTGTCTAACAACTTGTCTTCAAGAGAAGAATCTGTCACTATCTTCTCTGTATTTGCTCACAAGACAGCTAAAACCCAGTAAAATCCCCCTTTAGCCTCCTCTCCTTAAAACCAACTAACTCTTTCAAATTCCTCCTAAGTCATGTGCTGCAGACTCTCCCTAATCATCTTGATGTCTCTCTGCTAGGCTTGCTTCAGGATATCTATGAGAGGGTCAGAGTGGATACAGCACTTCACATGGGGTTTCACAAGCGCCAAATAGAAGGGACTGATCACTTCTCTTTGCTGTCTGTGATCCCGTCAACAGAGCGTAATATGCAGGTTGCCCTCACCCCACATAATGCTGATTCTACTAAAATATTCTATTAAGTATTCTTTTGAGTCCGGATAAGACAACAGCTAATTTAAAATGTACATGTTTATCCTTATCTTTAAAGCCTATGGAAATCACAGTTTGACTGTTAACTGTTTAAAAATGGAGATCTGGCTGCTTATGTGATATATAATAATTGAGTTATGAGATCAGTGAAGTGTTTACAACAAAGCTGAAGGATGGCTAAATGAATTAGCTGTTCCACACTTGACCAAACCATATCATAGTTTCATTATTATAGTGAAAAATACATCAATGGAGTTGTCACAAAAGAAAACTGTTTCACAAAAAACATACCAAGATGGAAAAAAAAAGACAGTCTTTGACAACTGCAGTTTTCTAAACATTTCAAAGGCAGGGGAGAAGGAAAAGGCATGTATTGTCAAAGCAAAGACAAATCTAGGGGAAAAAATGGAAGGCAAAGGACAGCTAAAAACTTGGAAAGGTGAGAACAGAGCAGACTGAAGATTGTTTTACAAATAAAATAGAATACAAATGAAGATGGTTACTTCGGATGTTAATGGGAGAGAGAGAATATAATAGAAAGAGAAGAAATGTGGGGCTGTCAGTAATTTAGTATGCACATAAAACACTTCCTGGTATCCATAAAGAGAAAACTGAGCCTTGAAGACATAGAGCTAATAGAAGAAATTAGGGAGAAAAAATAAAGAGAAAGTGTCCTTTATCCAATTAAATTTTATTTGGCAATAGGTAAAACCTATTTTAAGCCAGTTGAAAATGCATTTTTAGAACTTCTCTCTTGCCGTGGTCAAAATCATGACATAGAGAATGAACACTCTGACTTAATAGTATGCCACTGTTAAAAGCATCAAATGCAAATTCTTTAATGAAAATATTAAGAGGCTGCTGCAGTAATGAAGTAAAAATACCTGAGCCCTGGTTCTCCATATCTTTTCTGATTTATGCAGGTTAGTTGGAAGCAACTGCAAATGTATCATCTCCTTTTAGACCAAGAATCAGTAGGGAAGGAAAGCCAGGGATTATTGCATGGCTCTGTCCTCTGGAAAATGTTTTTATCCAGCTTCCAGATAATGCAGTTACTTCTATAAACAAAAATCTTGAAGTCTTTGTAGCAGTGCTGCTGTTTTAAATTTGAATTAGTCATCATGCTGCATTCCTTCACTTAGGGGTTAATCCACTTACCTGTGTTTAACGTTCTTTCAAAAAGAAACATATTTTTGCATGACCTACTTGTACTGAAAATCATATCAAAGTTATAGAATACAAGAAAATAAGTATCTCTGTAATCAAATGTCAAAAGTATGTTTAATTTCACAGCTTTCAAGTATCTAACCGATGGGAGTTATTCTCCATTTGACAAATTTGAAGTGGCTGTTTCAGTTATTCTTTGACTAGTATTTTAGTAACTGCCCAAAGCTGGTTGTAACTTATTTTGAGTTGTCTTATATTTCCAATTTGCCATAAATTTTCTTTAAGTACAGAGGAAATGTGACACTTTTGTGGAGGAGTGTGTCATTGCATCAAAACTTGGCATCCATCTGGGCTAAGCAAACTGTCTGTTTCTTCCCTAGGGAAATGATTCTAGAAGGTAACTTTTTATGCAGTGTACACTCCTAAATAAAATTTTTTTAGTTTAGTTTTCCCTGAGGCAAAACGTTTCAGGATATTTTAGGATATCCTGGTAATCTAATTAATCTTATGAAAATAATACTAAAATTTGTTCTTTCTTTCCCTATCCATAACGTATATGATGTTCCCTCCCTTACATAGCTACAACTCTGCACTGTCAATGACAGCTGTCAACTGCATCATTAAAGGAGACAAAGACTGGCTTGGTGCCATTCCAAGGGACGGTGGGAACTGGTTTCTTGTTCTGCTGGGGGCAAGGCAGGCAGGGTAGCCCTCCTTGTGGAAAAACTCTCCCAAGACTGGAGGACTTTTTGTGAAGAAGAGGTGAATTCAGTCGACACCAGGAAGCGCTTGGTTCCTGTTGCAGCAGCCAAGGCCATGATTCAGTAGTCGTCTTCAAAACCTGTCAAGCCAAGACCAAGCAGTTGGGGATTTACAGTTGTCGGGGCTCCATAGGAGAGGTCTCATCGGCTTTTTGGTTCCCAGAGACAGGGAGGTAGATCGACCTCCCAGTCTCCTGCCCAGGGAAAGAAAGCATCATCACTTTCAGCGCATTGCCGCTAATCAAAATATCTTGAGTCAACATCACTGTTCAGATGTCAGAGTCAGTGTTATTGTGGGGTGCTCCCTTGTATAACGTATATTCTGCAGATACTACAGGGGTTCTTTCTTCTGAAAGTGGAAATTACAGCTGTAATAAAAGCTAAGCAGAACTGCCCAGTAAAGCATTGCATGCTTCCTACCTTGCAGATGTATGTTATTTTTGTATTTGTTAAATTCTAGTAATTGTTTGTGTTGATGGGTAATTAGAACCATGAGTAGAATGCTGTGCTTTTGAATAAGCTGTTATTTTGTTTAGGGGTTTTTTTCTACTAAAATCCATTAATATTTCAAGATACAGGTAGGCAAAATATTTTGATGACCATCTTTGTAGGGTATATCCTGGAATGAATGAGGAGATAGTATTTTTAATTAGCATTGTATCTAAAACACAAAGGTTCAGGCAGTGCAGTGAGTTTTAGCTTTGAATTTTTACCTGTCATGAATGTAAAAAATTCAAACATATAAACATGGAAAGAAGTTTGAAACAGTGACTGCATGAGTCTCATAGGGTAACATTAAATTTTTCTGTGTGCTTTGATTTTACATTTCTTTAGAAACAGACTTCGTTCTGAAGTATAAACCAATTAAAAGTTAATACTGTTTTTTACTGGACACCCATGCTAAACTAGAATGTTCGTACATTTCATGCGTATGCCTGTGTAATTAAGCATCCACTAATTTCTGTCTCTTTGGGAAATACTTCTGCAAATCAACATTCTATATATGAAAAGTTGAGATCATATCATCTGTTGTTTAAGGTAAGGATAAGGACAGACATTATTATTATTTTATAATAGATTCTTAATCCTTTGTTCTGTGAAGTGTTGACATTTTCATTAGAGTTAATATATGTTGCGTGTTTACAGAAAGCCTGAAATCTCAATATGTGGTCCTATCAATTTTAATTATTTGAATCATTAGAACATCTAATTTTTTGCTTAAGGGTATATGAATATACCATTGAATCTGGTTTTTAAGGTTTTTTCCAGTTTAATGTCTGAATCCAAATTCATAAAGAGTTGGAAAAATGAGATGTCTGAGCTATAGGATTCACAGGGATTTTATATGAAGCCTATTTAATCAGGATAACACTGTTATTAATATTCATAAAGTCAGCTGGAACACAAATGACAGGCTATGGAGCCTAAAATTTTTTACTTGTGAATTTATTAAAAGCAGCTTAAAAAATTAATGGAATTTAAGTAAAGTTGACGAAAATGAAAATCTTATGTTAGCAGAAAAAATCTTTATTAGAACTTTCTCTAAGACCATCTTGCATTGATATCTTTGACAGATTTCATTGGTACTTAAAGAAGAAAGATGCATGAATGGTCATTTAAAAGGATTTAAACACATTGGCACATTAATTTTTACATGAATAATAAGCAGTTTCCAAAAGCAATTAACTTACAGTGTACAAGATTTGAATAGAAAAATAGGACTGTGACATCAAAGGGCAAAGCAAATGTGCTGTACATTTTAAACTTTTTATAATATGACTTAAAATAATCTATTCCATTTTGACCGTAGGTAAAGTAACAGTGAAGATATTTGTGTATAGTTTGGGTTTGTTTTGAAGTACTTCCTTGTTCCAAATCTGTCTATTTTGATGCCAGAGTGCTATTGGTAGGGAACAATTTCAGACATTTGCGGTGATCAGGTACTTTTGAACTGAACAGTTGGTTTCTCTGTATGGGAAATACTCATATATTGATCACAGCACAGGATTTTCTCCCATGATGCTATATGCAGTAGTGGGAAGCACTTGTTATTTCTGTAGAGAGCAAAATCAGTTATCTGGGATATCTTTCATTAGTGGGAAGACATTGGTTAATTTGATTCATATTTGTTGGTGGTTTTGTCTTAAACACTAGCATGTTGAATAAATAGTGAATAAGGAAGTTAACTCTAGATTTAAAATTTACTCTAGATTTTGGGTTACAGTTTTATTTTGTATTTTCAGTTTTGTCTCTGTTTACCAGTATACTTTATTTTAATCACTAGTTTTAGTTTCTTTTGATTATTAGACAGGTTGATTATTAACATATTGTCCTCAAAAGATTGGTTATTAACAAATTGTCCTCAAATGAAAGTAGAGAAAAGCTTTAAAATAATTGTATTGCATTTTTCTAATGATTCCTTCTGGGAAAACCTTCATGGCTAGCTTATGATTATTGTTGATGTGAAGTTTAACACTAAGTAATGTGGATCATTAAGTTTCAGTTCTAAAAATACCTTATGTTCAGAGTACCTACTATAATGGAACATCGTCTATGATATGCAAGTGTTGTGCATAAGTTAGGTACCTACTGCAGTGCTTTT